>ML783055.1:281183-361201 GCA_009831015.1 Picea engelmannii
ATGAAAATGTCTCCTTGGTATATATAGGAGACTAGGAGGTATAATTACAACTAATGGCCTAAAGCTGACATAAATAAAATAACATTACTAATATAATATGCCCCAATTAAGGGGTAATGAGCCAATATTAGGGCTTAACACCCTTGGAGCACCTAGGCGTCCTGAAGGGCATGTCACATTTTTAACTAATAAGTGAATAAACCTAGATGGCCTTAGAACAAATAATGTGATAAGAAAGATTTAAAAACAATTTCCCTAATAAAATGTCACCTAGCCTAGGAAAATAAAATCTAGGTCTAAGTGATACTTGTGGTAAAAAAATAAAAATAAAAAAATAAATAATAATAATAATCATCATTAAACATATGATGAGAAGGGGGAAAGAAATTCAATTAATTTATTAAAATCAAATGATATTGAGGGATTAAAATTTTAAAAGGGAATTGATTGTTTTTCTACTTATGCTAATTAAATATTATTAATTAAAAGGAAAGAGGGGTAAAAAGGTAATTTTCTACAGTTGCTAATTTAATTTGTAGATAAAAAGGGAAAATAGGGAAACTTAAAAAGAATTAGGAAACTAAGGGAAAATGTGGGAAACATAAAGAAAAGGGAAACATACGGAAAAAATAGAGTGATTAACTTAGTAAGCACCTATTGCAGTCTGCCCTCACGACATTGTGGGTCTTCTTGAACTAAGTTAGGTGATTAACTTAGTACCGGTGAAGTCTCATCGGCCGGAAAGAGGGAGCTGCACGAAGAGCGTAGGAAAACTACTTGGAGCTCTCACCTTGGGCTACGATACACATGCTTTTATTTTGCATGGTAGATTACTATTGATCTTACGCTTCCATTTCTGTACTTTTGATTTTGTTAAGAAGGTGTTCTACTTAGCATTTTAATCGAGAACTTAATTTCACCATAGCCTTAAGCTCGCTGATTGAATTGATTCCCTTGGAAATCGATCCCCGAATGTTGTGACTGTCCTATTGGTTTTATTGACTTATTGTGAAGAGTTAGTTCTTTATACTTCGTCCTCATCCCTAGTTCACCAGTCCACGCCTGAGCAGTCGGCTAGGAGCCAGATCGACGATCATCACTTCGGTGTTAATAGACCTAGAGATCCTAATGCCCTTATTTTTTGTGCGTGGATGATGATTGAAGGATGCTTTTGCCCAGCTGTCTAACCCTGTTGATTGTTCCTAGTGGAGTGATTGTCTTGCGCCTTGATGTGATTGATTAACTCTACGATTTATTTCTTTGATGACAAATTTTTACTCTGCCTTTGGCCTCACTAGACTGCATTTCAATTCATTTTCCCTTTTTTTTCTCTGCGTTCCTGAAGTGTATTTATACCTATGTTTTCATTACACACGATTTTAGCCACGATTTCATTAAATTACTATATCCTTTAATTGTTTCAGACAACGAATACCATTGTATTAGACAACGATTGCCCCATGTGTCGACCACGAAATTGCATTTACTATTAATCTATGGACGATGTGGGAGGTTATGTATAATCAAAATGGGCAGCGAAAATTTATGTTAGCACTCACGATTTATATATCAAATCACTCAATGATTTGATGTTAGCACTCATGATTTCCTTATGAAAGCACTCAACGATTTTGAGTTTTCATTAGTCCGGAATTGAATGTTTAATTCATTTATTCAGAGAGGATTTATAATTAGACGATTGACGGACTTAGGTTGTGCATTGATCACCATGGATGGTGACACACTAGGGTGTTATGGGTGGTGATTACCATGTATGATTTTAAATGGCATTTCATGGGGAATCATATCAAGTCCCAAAATTGGCCCCTTTTCAGTTTTACTGGATTTCATGGTGGTGTGGCTATGGTGTGTAAGGTAGTGTTTTAGGTGTGCACTGGTGTTGCATTTGATGTCCCTTTTCTCCATCTTTTCGTACTACCTTTTGGCTAGCAAAATCGTGTTCTTAATGCAGCATTTTAGTAGAACCTTACCAACAATTTTTTTCTCCCTTTTTCACAATGTTTTCAGATTTATTGAGGCAAAAAACTCACTCGCTTTTGCACAACGTTTCCATATTTTGAGACAGTGATTCCTTTCCTTTTTGCAGAGATTCATTTGATGTGATAGAGATAGCGAACCCTTAATTACTGTGATAGCAAATTCATTTTTAACCTGATAGATATAGCATTTTATCCCCTGCGACTTTGGGTAGCGAATGGTTGTGAGCATTTTTGTTCCTGCATTTTTAATATGGTTGATAGCCGATAGAGATGCCCAACAACTCTATTCTTTCTCAAATCTTTCATCATTGACTTAGAATTTATTATGGACAGAAATTCTGGATTGTATGACAACCTGTGAATATTTATAGAGGACTGCGGTTAACCTTGATGAGTGGAAGAGCTGCCACATGGGTGTATTAATAGCATTACATCGAATTTGTTTGAGTAACAGTTAATAGAATTAACTGTGTAGTTAATAGCGAATTTACAATGAATAATAGTTGTTAATAGTTAATAACATTACTGTGTAGTAATAGTTAATAGCATTACAACGAATTTGTTTGTGTAATAGTCAATAGCATTAACTGTGTAGTTAATAGCGAATTTACAGCGAAAAATAGTAGTTAATAGTTAATTGCATTACTGTGAAGTAATAGTTAATAGCATTATTCTGTAGTTAATACAAATTTACAATGAATTTGTTTGAGTAACAGTGAGCAGGTGTCATGTGATACTAGACCGCAATTTTAGACAAAGCTTCCTTTTAAATGCTAGACAACATCTCCTATTTATGCTAGACAGGGTATCAAGGCTTGGCAGCATGCTAGACAACGTTTTTATTGATATCGTTGTGTGGGACATCGTGTTTATTGATATGTTTTCGCTTGGGAATATCGATATATTGATATTGAATTTTGGGCAATGTTTATATATTGACGACAACCACTTATATAATTTAGACAACAATTTTTATTTTAATCGCCAACAGATTTTATATATGATGGACAACATATTGTAATTAATATTGTTGATAGTGTTATAACCTGTGATATATATGGATGTTGATTAATAGTGTTATATTAATAACGTTATATATTGATATAGTTAATATCGTTATGTATTGTTAAATTAGATTTGTGTTTATTGATTAATTAGGACTTGTCAATCTAGACATCAAGTTGATTATTTATAAGTAGCATAGATAAGTAGTCACTTAATTTAAAGGATAGTGCATAATTGTTAATCAGTGGTTCTTGACGTCATTCAGTGCCTAACTCATTTCTCCTCATGATAAATTTTATAACCATAGTGTCTCGGTAATAGTTCAACCTTCGCACATAGACATCTTGTTTATCAGTTAATGGTTGGGTTGTTGGCAGAGTCGGGTAATTGCTTGCACTTTTCCTTTGAATGTTGTCATCTTGCATCTTGTCGACCTGTTGCTTGGGGTATGGGTGTAGTCTTCTTGTCAGTATTTCAGCTCCTAGCACATTGTATTTATCTTGAGTCCTTGGTTCAGATAGGTTATGTTGCGCCAGGGTTATTATCGCACCTATCACCTAGGGATGACATGATTCCTGAGAAGGGGATCATGGTGTGCCCTATTGGATAGAGGCGAATGATAACTTGGCTAGAGTTGATGCTTCCCGTTGTGGGTGTTGGTTGATTGTTGTAAGTTCGTTGTTGGCGCTTGGGTTGTATCACCTTCATGTGTTGGGTTGTGTGCCATATAGGTTCTAGTGACTGGTCTTCAAGACCTTTGTGTTAGGATTGTGGATGTTGTCCCTTAGCTTGTAGGTGTTGTCATGTTGTGTTAGGCGGGTAGTCGTCTCTCTTTATTGTTTTACACATGTTTCACCCAGTTTCTCTTGTGCTAGTGCGTGGAGTCATAGTTGTATGTGGCCTATTCTATGGGCATGGTGCTCTCCGTCAGATGTGTTGTTTAGTTGTAATCCTAGTTGTCATCCTGTTTAAAAAATAAAAAAAATTGCACTTTCTTCTTCATTTGTAGTCGTAACGATGGGGTCGTTACAATGTAGTTAATAGCAGTACAGATCTGAAGCATTCGCTCTTATATTTTTATATCAATCATTTATTGTAATAAGCCTTAGTAGTTGAAATCTTTTAATTTCATAAGATATCACTAAGGAAGTCGGAGGGAAAAATATTTATGAGCCCTCTTGTATAAATATATGTATTGTATGCCCAAATGAGGTTGCTAAAGATTATTGTAGTTGTTATTGTTGAAGGCTGCTGAAAGTTATTGAAGTTATTATTGTTGAATTGTTGAAGATTATCGAAATTGTATGAGCCCATGTGCATATCATTTGAATGAATATAACAAAGAAGCGTTGATCCAGAATGGTTTGAGTTGTTGTTATTGTGTATACTTTTTTTTTTTTTTATGTCTGGAGGAATCAACAACTAGTTGGGCACGTGCTTGCATTACACGTGGCCGTGTTATCCAACTACTACCACTATAACCTCCAGGTGTGCCCACGAGGCCCCATACATGGCACACATTGTAAGTCGGGGGGAGTTGAACTCGAAACCTCATGGAACTTCATTTTCACGGCACTTGCCCTTATTGTGTATACTTGAATGAATGCTAGGATTTTTGTTTAATTTCAATTTTCTATTATTACTTATTCTTATGTTATTAATGCATTACATGGTTGAATGTATGAATATATGAGTATTATATAGGTTTCAATTGTTTCTCTTATATGATTTTGTGCAAGGAGTGCAGAGTGTCTGCAAGGGTTGCATTGACAGAGTCTAGTTCGACTCAGAAGCCGAGGAGATATAACGTGGAGCTTTATATGCAAGGTGTGCATAGTGTCTGCAAGGAGTCCATTGACAGAGTCTAGTTTGACTAATAAGCTCAGGAGAGATATCTTGAAATTTCATTTGCAAAAGAGTGTAGAGGACCACACAAGGTGTGCGTAGATAGAAACACACTCAACATTATATTGTGCAGGAGGAACAATTGAGTCGTGTAAGAAATATTGAAAGGAGTGCATAGTCACTCATGAAGGATTTAAGTAGAGATAAACATGTTGCAAGGTGTGCTAAGGGTCGAATTTTTGCTAAGTGTCGAAGAAACATTATGAGAAGTTCAAAGTTCCAAGGAGGAAAAATCTCAGAAGAGATAGCGGATGAAAATTCTTTAGTAGGGAGGAGCCCACTAAAAATTTCCCAATCAACGAGAAATATCCATTCAAAGGAATTGGGATCTTTCCAAACCATGAGATATGGGAAAGTTTCATGGAGGGTAGTCTTAAAATTGTTCAGTACTTAGTGTATTCATAGATTTGGAAGTGTTTAAGGAGCGGGATTGCCGAAGTCCCGAAGCGGTGAAGTGAAATCCTAGTCGTCGGTATCAAGGAGGATATGTGGCAGAAGATCAGAGAGTCTAGGAGAGAAAGCTCTGGAATATTTGTGTGGAGAAAACAACAATTTCTACCAAAGTCACGAAGGTCGAAGAGATCTGGACCATTGGATCCAGAAGGACATGTGGCGGAGATCCACGTGTTTCAGAACAAGAGAAATTTGGAGGAAAGCAAGAGTGGTGAAGAAAAAACTCCAGAAGGCCAAATTTATGAAGTCAATTGCGGCCATTGAACTGAGAAGGACACACATCGTTAGATCGTGGGATCTAGAAGTGTGCACTTCGGAGGAAAATCCAAGGAGGAAGTGGAGCCATTGACCAGAAGTCATCTGAAGCTTCAAAGGTAGAAGCTAATCCTAAACGTCAGTGGTTTGGACACATGGCATCAGATCTATCACTTCGATGATAGGACACTTCGGGGAAATTGGAGAGTAAATTACTGAAGGTCCTAAGTCCCGAAGGACATAGTCAACAGGAGTCGTTGATAAATGGAGGGACACATGGAGAGAGGCTATTCACTCTGGAGGATAATCACTCTAGAAGAAATGAAGTGTGAAGGCACGAGAACTCTCGAAGGCCGAAGCATCGAAGTTCATTTGAGCCATCCATTGGAACATGACGCATGGTGGAATATCTGTCACTTCAGAGGATTGACACTCTGGGAAAAGGAGAAGTAAGGGAGCATTGACCAGAAGTCATCCAAAGTGGGAACAAGGGATGAATATTGACCATTGATCGAGGTGAGCATACAACATTGGATCCGTAGCTCTGGTTACGAATCACTCTGGAGGAAAAGGTCTTCGGAATGCTCAGAACTCTCGAAGTCGGAGTCCCAAAGTAAATCACAACCATTGGTTGTTAGAGAAGCGTGAGATGTAGATCTTGTCTGGGTGATTTCGACAGTCCGTAGTTTAGGGAAAAAGGAGTCAACTGCTCTCAACATAGTCGAAGCTTGAAGTTGCAAAGGGGGCTTGCGGGAGGTTATAGATAGTGGCCATAAGGAAGAAGGGCCTAGTAGAGGAGATAGAACTCATCATTTAGAGTTACTAGAAGCGTCGGAGAAAGGGTGTGTGGGTGAAACAATCCTGCATAGGTAACCAAAGGGGGCCTATTCAAATTAAATACAGAGTCTAATAGAGGCCCGAAGAGATGATTGAACTCAGTGAATTGAAGATTCTTGACCGAGAGGTCATGCAACCTTGAGGAGAGAAGGGGGGGTGCATCACCTTTTCTTACTGAGAAGATTTTCACTTCTTTCTCAAGGATCCCTAGGTGAAGTATCTCAAAGTTTTAAAAATTAGATTTTAACTCTTACCAACTACTTTTACCCTCTAGGCCTTTAGACCCCTCTTCCCATGGGGTAAGGCACAACCCTTCTTAGTGTATCCAATCCTAATTCCCAAAAAGGAAAGGGGAGATGGAAGGAACAAAGACGGAAAGTGGTAATTATGGAGGGAATGGACGATGACTCTTCAAATATCCACCCAATAGAAACCCATTCTAAAGGGAAATCAACTTACTAGGGCACTATGTCACCCTTCCAGTTTGAACAAGGCAAAGAGCATAATTTCCAAGAAAACGTCATGAAATGAAGAAGGATTCAATACAACATGTTCAAGTGCTTCAAAAATTAGAGCGATACATACCATAATACCTGAACTCATTACCTCATGGATCAAGACCCACTGCTACTTTAGGACTAGGATTATGTGATGGATACTATTGCTGGTGATATGTGGAATGCACTAAATAAAAGAGGGGCCCTCTGGGGTGATGCTTAATTCATCTGGCTCTCCGTACTCCATGTCTAGTACTTGTGGGCTTTGATACATGATCTCCTTATTTATCCCTAGGATAGGGGATAACAATATGCATACTTGATTATCCCTAATATAACTACCACTAAAACACTAAGACAACTAAAGCCCTAAAAATAACCTATAAATGGTATGCATACCATTGCATACCATTGTATGCATACCATGGTATGGATACTAATGGTATGCATACGAATGGTATGCAATGGTATGCATACCATTGTAATACCATGGTATGCATACCATTGTATGGATACAATGGTATGCAATGGTATGCATACCATTGTATGGATACAATGGTATGGATACCAATGGTATGCATACCATTGTAATATCATGGTATGCATACCATTTCAATACCATGGTATGCATACCATTGTAATACCATGGTATGCATACCATTGCAATACCATGTTATGCATACCAATGGTATGCAATTGTTGGATTACTGAGAGGGGGGGTGAATCAGTAATAGAGAAATCTAATCCTTTTTAACCATATAATGCAAGTGTCATATCAATGTAGCATTATCATCCAATATTTTCAGAGTAAATAAACAATGAACAAATGAACAATAATACACATACACAGTACACCAGTGCTTTTCGGTGGAAACCCAAAGCGGGAGAAAACCACATAATTATTTTTCTTATATGTCTTGAAGAATTACATTCATTGGAAGCACCAACTTCCTTTGTTTTCTAGCTGCATCTAGAAGGAGGCTCCAACCTCCTAGTTTCTCAGGCTATAACCCGAGGGAAGCTCCAACTCCCCAATTCTCTAGCTACAACCAGAAGGAGGCTACAACTCCCTATGTTCTTCGGCTACAACCGAAAGGTGGATACAACCACCCGAACTTGCCCCGTCTAACCTCCCTAACATATAATTAGAATTATGGAACCACTTTCACACTATCACTGTGATATATACTTCTGTAAACTTGTACCAATCAACCTACACCAAACAACTTGTACCAATAACCTGAATCATGCATCAACCATGCATCAACCTGTTCCATAAACAAGTACATAAACCATGTACCAAGTATGTATCAATCATGTATCAACTACTCATCAACTATGACTCATCAATGTGTACTAACATCATCAAATATACACCTCATTTATGTGCCAACTCATCAACTACTTGTCTCAATCATGTACCCAACATGTACCTCAACCAAAATCCCTCATCAATTTCATCATCTAAATATGATTTGTAACTCTATAATAGACCTGGTGTATATGATCACATATCTGCAAACCTTCCTTAAATTTAACAACAAGATACTATCATTTTCATCAAACTTTACTTTAGTCTCACATGACTAGTTTTGGATTAGTCAACAACCCTAACTTGAAATAATCATAACTATGTACCTGTAATGAATAAAGATCTGAAAATAGTACACAATATTCTTCAATGTGTTTTATGCAATTCCTCCATGTGTCACTACTTGGAACCTCTCAGAAATGGATTTATAACAAAAATACCATACCTCGTTGAATTCTGGCTTATTCTAGAGAGTGAACGTGTAGAGCGTGCCCTACACAAAATATTTGTTAAATGGATCTGAAAATTGTACACATAATACATAGACTATAATAGAACCAACCCATTTGGTCTTACTAAATTTGGACCTGTTATGAAGAAGTTATGACGTTTTTACCCGAAACAGCTATTTTAGACTAATTTCAAGACTAGCCACAAACCTTATTTTCCACAGAGTGTAACTCCAAAAATACAATGACCCACAAGATGAAATTCTTACCATAGCTATTTGGATAAGTTTCCTCAATGACCTCCCAATTTCACAGTCTGGATCATTCTAAAAAATAATTTATTGTGAAAATGGTGAGATGACCTATAAATAACATACCTTAGAAAGCATCATCAAAATTATTTATTCTCCTTTGAATTTCAGCCTTGTTTACTTTACCTTCCCTTTGAATTTTATCTTAGATATCCTTTGGTTACCTCAGTCACATGTAGATATTCAATATTCTCAAGTGTGATTGAAATTAGAGAGCCTCGCCTCTTATTTATTGTCTCCAAGTAGCTTCCTTAGAAGCATCTTCTATGCCACTTTGTCCACATAGTCACCTATGTCCAACTTTGCCCATTTTTCCACTTGTCCATGTACCAATATCCACTTGACCACTTAACCCATTTTCCTCATTTTAGGGTTAACCTTCTGATAACTAGTTTCCATAATTAGAAAGTTCTCTATTTACTTTATTATTTAAATAATCCTCTTTGATTTTGTCACTTCACTTTGTTATTTAAATAGTCCTCTTTGACTTTGTGACTTCACTTTATTATTTAAATAATCCACTTTGAATTTGTCACTTCACTTTATTATTTAAATAATCCTCTTTGACTTTGTCACTTCACTTTATTATTTAAATACTTTTTTCTTTGCAAGCACTTTGACTTCTTTGACCTTTTGGGGCTTCAAGCCAATCATATGAGGGTCCTTCAACTTCGTAAGGCCATAACTCTCAAACTGTGAGGAGTTGTGTGATGTTACACATTCCACTAGAAATGGCATGACATGTACTATCCATATAGAATAGTCTTACCTACAAATATATCAAAACGAATACCAATATACATCAAACAAACTTGGGTCCATTACCCAATCCTTTGTGCTACTGGAATTCGCTACCTGAATTTTTTCAAGGGTTGACATCAATGACAACCAACCCAATTAATCAACAATGGTATGAAATGGTATGCATACTTGACAATCCCTAAGACAAGCACCACTAAAACCCTAAAACTATCCTATAAATAAAGCCCCTGTCGTGGATGATACACAATTCATTTCATGTAAAATTTATGGCTTACTTGAGAATGAAGATACTGTGAGAGAGACAACTTGAAATAGTTGCAATTGTCAACAAGTCAATATACACATTGTGCAGGTAATGAAACTGTATCATAGATATCAAATTTGGAAATTCATTAGTATATTTTTCAAGTTTTACATTTTGAATATCACATCATTGATTATCTATAATATTTACTATACTAGCATGTAACCACATAAAATTAGTTGATCTACATCAATCTATTTATCAGAGACACATAATTTACCCATTCACATGTGCTAATTTTCTATTAGGTTGGAGGAAAGAAAATGTGTAAGGCATTACTTTCTATATAGAATTTTGGTAGAATAGCATTACTGAATAAATGTTATTAATAATTGATGGGTTGAACAAAATTTACAAATACCCACCACACAATCTCAATAAACATTTGCATTAATGAGTCTTTCACTAGTCTTTTTTGCATTTATGAAGGGTTACACATAAATCAAATGATTTTATATATGTCATGCATAAATAGAGGATAATATTATGTGTGCCCTATAAAATAACATTGAGCTCAAATGTGTGTGCCCGTATGTTATTCCTTAATGCATAATGCAATTATTTATAATTGCTAAATATAAACAAATCAAAGGATTAATACACATAAAATTCATACACTTTGGAATTCATATATTCATAAACATCAAATGTAGAAACAATGAGATTCATAAAAAGAGTGCCATGAAATATATATATATATATATATATATATATATATATATATATATATATACATTCAACATCGTCTAAATTGTACATTTAAAAAAAATGGCAACTTGTTCCTAGTATACAAGTTCCCTAACATAAAAACAAAACATCTATATCGCATCCTAGATACGATATGGCAGTAGTTGGTCAATAATTGACCATTTCCACCCTCGTCACCCTCGGGAGCATCGTGTAAATATACCTTTCTTCTCTTAATCGAGGATGCACCTTGAGATAATCTAGGCCTGGGCATGCTTCAACACTCTCGAGACTGCACAAACAATAACCAATGGTATAAGTTTTATTCATCAATGAATTAATAGACATACAAATTGATACATTGTAATTTAACCTAAGACAACTCACTGCATATGAAACTGTCAATCATGAGGGTGTTACCCTCCTTTTCAACCCTAATATCTCTGCAAAGCCACACTGCATCCGTTACAAGGATCAAGTCAATAAAATTAAACAAATATGCGTAAAAACAAATTAATGAAACATGAAAAATTATCATCAATGCATTATCTCACCATGAATATCTCATACATCGATGGATATGAAATGGCAGATGGAGCACTCAGTTGTCCAACCTGCTCCAAGACAACCTATATTGTGGTAGTCCCTGTTGATGGGGCTTAAAGTGGTGGTGGGGGTGGGTGGTAGACATGTGGAAAGTGATGGTCCCTCAGAGGATGTACAAGTGATTCCAACACCCTAGGCCTAGAGAAATGCAACATAGAAGAAACGCCCAGGTGCCCAGGGGGTGCAATACTACTATACCTAGCAAATATATCGACAATCTGCATACATATGAATAAATTTGAACTATTAGTACAAAATACTAAAATTCAAAAACATAAACACAAACAATTTGAGAATTATACGATATTTAACTTTACACATGATACCTGTGATGTTGGTGACTTTTCCATCCCAGATGGAAAATCCCCGACATCGCCTAGTGCCAAATCCTGTAGAAACAAGAGAATATATAAAACATTTGAGGATGTCATAAAATAAATAAATGACTATGTTGAATCTATCAAATGTGATACATACATGTGTGTACGGTGCACCCAATGAACATGTTGCCTCTACCGTTGCATCAATTTTGGGAATAGGCACTAATGCATCCATAGGCGTAGAGGGTTTACTGTTGGGACACAACAACTGCAAAACAACATACAATCAAATATCTATATAAATACACAAAATAAAAAATAAATATATAATGATTAACAAAAAAAGGGGTTAAGATATTAACCTATTAGATGAAGCTAGGCTATGCAGTGGGCTCTATAGGCCCATATCATGTCTTCCCACAACTAGAGAATCTTTGAGGTTCGCATGGAAGACTTCTATTTTTGTGGTCCCTCTCCTCAATGTACTCTCCTGTGCATGCTGACACTCCAAACCCCCTATCAATGTCACTGACATGCACCTCTGGTCGATATAGTGTAACAAATATACTGTGTTGCACTAGGCTACGATTCAATGATGATATGGCTAGATGTACCTGTTGCAAGTTCTATGCAACAAGAATATGTTGGGTGGGGGTCAGGCCTTTACCTAGGGGGACAAGGACCTAACTCAAGGTCATGCCTGGCCTGCTCTCGATCTTATGCGAACCCTCGACCCACCCCCTGGAAGTCACTAATGTCAAAGAAGTTGACATGTTTACCCATAATAAGATCAACCCATAATTTCCTCAAAAAATATAAGGGCATCTCCCTATTATTGCAGGGAGGTTTATCAAAAACCATATACTACCTATCCATCCGGTTTTTACTAATATGGGGATGGATGCACCAGTCAACGGACATGTGTTTTATGTTCAATAGTAGTTCTTGTCCATTTCTAGGATTCCTAAAAATAGACAATATTTGTTGTTTTGAAATGCCCAGTTCTTTGATTTTGTTTTTGTCCAAACCAATTCTATAATACTCATACATTCTTGCCCTATAGTTAGAAATAGATGCCAATTTCCCTTGAGAACTTGTAATGGAGTGCATGATGATGTCCAAAAAAGTGGCCAAGGTTACTCTGCTAGGTTCTCTAGTCTACCTTAATTGTTCCTCAAGGTTTCTTAATATCACCAACCCCTCATCCATTTCACTGTTTACATTGTGTGGTGGTGGTGGTGGATTTGGGTTTTGATCTTGTTGGTTTTATTGTGAGGGGTTTAAATTTTTTTTGGGCTCCATAGTATTTTATATGTTGCAATTTAACATCCATGGCATGTAAATTAGTTTCCTTTTTTATTTAGAATACTAAATTATATATATATTTTCAATTTAGATTATTGGGAGAAAAATACTAAATTAGAATGACTAAATTGGATTAAAGTTAAGATAAATGTAACATAACTGGACACACGGTGGTCGTGGCGGTGGTAATATCCTCCCTTTCTTCCTCCTCTCTTCACTCTATTTTCCCAATGAGAAACACAAGGGAGATTTTGTGCACAATATGCACAAAAAATCTCTTGGGCCATTTATTAAAAAACACTAGCAAGAGCACACACACATTCTTAACAGCACACACATGTTCTTAAGAGCACATACACATTCTTAAGAGAATGCATACACTCTTACTCTTAACCTATGTGGAAATCCATGTGGAGGTTCGACCACAACCAAACCTATAATTTTAGGAATGCACACATGTTCTTGTTCATGGCCTTGCCACTTTTTCAGCCACAAACTTCTTGAACTCACCATTAATGGTTAAATATATCTTAATGTAAAAAATTATATGTATTATTTGATTAAAAAAAAAAAAAAGAACTTAATTTTGTAATCTTGTGCATGCAATTTTTAATTGCTTAAAATCATTTTGATTTGTGACTATTCCTATGGTGAATGTAAATTTATTTTCACTATTTGTCAAAATGAAAAATTAATTTAAAAAGGAAAAATCATACAAATTAAATTGTTGGTCCAATTGAATTCTTTGACACCATTGGCACTACAGATTGAAGAAGTTCACCATAGGTTATAAAGTCGATGCATTTTCCTCCTTTTAGCATCACACATGGTGCATGTTTTTTCAATCCTCTTTTTCCCACTGCCACCACCTTCTCCATTAATCCAACTTATTCAAGCTATCTGTGCAACTTTTTCAACTTCCTAACTACCAATTTATACAAATTGATTGATCCACCTCACACACCCACGATCTATTTATGGGTCCAAACCCTCCCTTACTCTCACTAGTCTAGTTGTTCATATCTTTCTCTCACGAAGATCATTGCTAGAATTGATAGAACGGGTTGGTGGTCACAATTCCCCTTGTCTAGTGAACAAAGGGTTTCTCAATGCCCGCTTACTATATTAGAAGAAAAATTGCATGCAACCTCCATAGTAGCACCAACAAATTAAGGAGCAAAGCTAAAAACAGAGGAAGAAAACATCAAATTTTGAAACATCACATGTTATATAAATTATAAACTCTAGTTAGAAGGGAAGAGTGGCTCTCACATTTTATGGAATTAAATACATTCTAAACTTTTATTTCACATCTTTCATAATGCATTTGAAATATCAACTCCATGGTCTAGACATGGTGATTTATGGGCATTAATGCATATTATGTAGTTAGGGATGTTAAATAGAATCTATCAATTGCATATAATTCAATTAACTAATGAAATGAATATAGTGAATGATTACGATGAAAATATGTTTTCAATTATCAAATTTCCATAATTAGTTAAACATACGAGGTGCATCATGTTTTGGGGAGAGAATTCCAGACTGTAAAGTGACCCGTCTTCGATACAAGAGAACCAAATTCAACGTCACAACTTACATAATTGTGAAGGTCTAACACCAAAGTTCTTTATTGTCAAAATTATTCCTTCCGCCCACCATCTCCTTAACCAATTTACCATATCTATAGACATCAAATATATTAGTGATAGGTCCATATATTATTGACCACATATATGGAGTAGCATACCCTAATGTTCACCCATGAGCTAGGGATATGTGACTATCCTTTGTTGGATTACTAAGAGGGGGGGTGAATCAGTAATAGAGATTTGTAATCCTTTTAACCAGAGTATGTAAGTGTTATTTATCTTTATGATCAATATACCATTATCATTCAACAAGTGTAGAGTAAATAAACCATGAACAATGTGTTGGAAGATTGGTTGTTGTCATTGATGTCAACCCTAGTCATGGGTTTTGGACCGTAAGATTGATAAAGGTATTTGGACATGAAGGACAATGTGCATGCATATACAACACCCATGAATGGATAGTAGACATCATGATGTTTCCAGTGGTATGTGGCATGCCACGTGGATCCTCATGGTTGAGGAGAAATGAATTTTTGAAGATGACAAAGTGAATTGAAGAAGGAAGTACATGTAGGCCTTGAAAATAATTAAAGAAAAGAATTACAAAATAAGAAAGTGTCAAGTCGGCCCTAATGTTAAAATGAAGTGACATAAATAGTATAAATAAACATCATTATACATTCATTTGATACAAGTCAAATTTCATAGGTAATAAGAAGATAAGAAGGCCGGATTTCAAGGGAGGATGAAGTATTTTGGTGATGTGTTCTAAGGTATGTTATTTTCAGGTCATCTTACCATTTTTGCTATAATGTTTTTTCTAGAATGATTCAGATGGTGAAATCGCTATCGTATTGATAAGACATATCAAGGTACCTCTGGTAAAAATTTTATCTCTTGATTTGCTATAATTATGGAGATACACTCTATGGAAGATAGGGTTTGTGACCAGTCCTGAAGCTAGTCAATAAACATGTGTTGCGGGTAAAACAGTCATAACGTTTTCATACACAATCCAAACGAAGTGGGACCATTTCCATTGGAAATGTTACAGACTTTAGTTTCTTGTGTGTGAGTTTCAAAATCGGATGTTAAATATTGAGTGCGGGGAGTGTTGTACAAGTTGGGTCTTCTGAACAGACCAGAATTGAATAAAGTTTACCATTCTTTCTATAACCTCCTTTTGGGGAGGATTCAAGGAGTGAAAATTGGAGGAGTTTTAGAGAATACATTGAGCAATATTATCTAAATGATCAGAGTACTCCAAGAATTGAAGAATTGCAGAAATTGAATAAGTTTCAGGAAGCATTATCAGGTTCTATGTGATGATTGGTTGATGGTGATGATTTAATGTAAAGTTTTATTATCTCTCATATATTCTTGGGTGGAAGGAAGGGGCAAGGATGGAGAGTTCAATTCTCTCTTAATATTGGAGGATTGTATCTTCCTCTTGGAGGTTTATCCCTCCCTCTACATTTGGAAACTATAGCTACCTTTGGAAGTCACTACTTCCCTTGAACAATAAACTATTGATTATTTCTCATATATTGTGCATGGTGTATTATGGTGTATTGGTGTAAATATTATACTATTGTTCATTGCTCATTGGATATAGTTGAATGGTTTAAGTATAAGTTGAAAAAGGTTTTAAATTGTACTTGATATTGATTCACCCCCCTCTCAATATCAACACAATGAACAATCATACACATACATAATACACCAATATTTTTACATGGAAGCTCAATGCGGGAGAAAAACATGGAATTATTTTTCTTATATGTATTTAAGAGTTACATTCATTGGAAGCACCAACTTCCTTTGTTCTCTAGTTGCAACTGGAAGGAGGCGCTGACCCCCTATATTTTCAAACTACAACCTGAGAGAAGCTCTAACTCCCCAATTCTCTAGATAGAACCAGAAGGAGGATACAACCCCCTATGTTCTCTAGATACAACCAAAAGATGGCTACAACCACCGATCCTTTCCCCATCCCACGGCCTTGAAAGAGAAGTGTCAAATGATGAAACCACTACCACACTGTCATTGTGAGATATATCATTGTAAACCTGCACCAACCTGTACCAACAACCTGTAACCAACCTATGCCACTGATCTGTAATAAAACTGTACATATACTCATCCTCTACCAAAAAAACCAAACAGGTACACAACTTGTATATGCTTCATCTTGCTTATGTACGCGCCCTGTCTATAATGCATCATGTGTATGTACACGACCTGTCTATATTGCATCCTGCATACACCTTCAGTAAGCTAGGGTTTTCACCTTTTATGAAACTTCAAACACTTTTTTGCCTCTCTCACATAAACTTGCATCATGTCACTGTGTCTTATCTATAGTTGTTCTCTGTGCATACATCATCTTATACATCCCCTATCCAAGTGCATATATGTCTCTCTAGTCATGTGCCATACATGTGTGTACAATCATGAACAAGTGTAATAATCCTCACATGGAATAGACATCAAACCCTTACTGATACACCATACAAACAACTTCACAACCAAAACCATCAACCATCTACCAAGAAATACAAACTATGTCTCAACACTTGAACCAACAAGATGAACTAATGAATAATACCAGCATACCAGTGTAGTATTTCTGTAGATCTATCTCATAGCATAAGTTCCATACATTCAACACCCTCTTTAGGTAAAATCCTCAAACTTCCATAAACATATCTCATGGATACAATAATATCCAACTACACATAAGAATATGACATACCATTTAAATCTGTAGATAGATCGGTTCTACCTAATCACTGTAGACCTTCCTAGAAGCTTGCTTTCATAATATGAGAACCTGGCACCCTCAACAACTCAATATTTCATGGTTTTTCCCACATGTATGAACCTTGTTATACTACCATCCCACGTACATACAAACACTTCTCCACTATATCCCACATACACTTAGAAAACTAGGTTTTTTTTAGTATTTTGGCAATTTCAAAACTTTCGTTGTCAACCCTCTATGTTACCTTAGACTTGTGTAACTTCAAATTTATCAATGAGTACCTGCAATAAGCCTTACACAATAATAGATATTCAATGTCATCAATAAGTGCTAATATGAGAGCCTTTCTCTCTTATTTATACTTCCATGTAGCTTCCTTTAGGGGTTACCTTCTAACCAACATAACCCAACTTCCTTCTTTTTATGGATAACCCACTTCTAACCACTTGTCCATGTATAACCATTTTATCCATAAATAGTAAACTCTCTATTTCTAGTTTCAACTAATTTATTTTAAATTATTTTCTTATTGCAACAACTTAACCCATGATTAAATCCTAGTTTTACCCATTATGACTAGTCAACTTCTTCTAGGAGTTTCTAGGATAATTTTACTTCTTTGACCTTCTAGGGTTTTCTAGATAACTCAAGAGGGTTCTCCAACTTCACAAGGCCATAAATCTCAAACCATGAGAAGTTATGTAATGTTCCACATATCACTGAAAAAGGCATGACATGTATTATCCATCTAGAATAGTCTTACCTACAAATATACTCATGTTCATACCATTATACATCAAACAATATTAAGTCTCTTAACCATACTTTTGGAGCTACCAAACTTTCTTCAAGGGTTTACATCAATGACAACCAACCCAATTAATTAACAATCTCCCCCTTTGGCATTGATGGCAACACTCTAATGCAACATTGAAGTCATATCATTCATTCTCCCCTTGTGACCATGTCCCCCCCTAGAAACATGCCTCTTTTCTCTCTCTCCAATCATCTAATTCTCTATCCATGCATATTATGAATCTCACCCCCTTTGACATCAATGGAAAAGGTAACTTCTCATCAAGACTGCTCCCCCTAGCTGAAGTGTCCTTGGGGCTACTCCCCCTAGATGAACTCTTCCTGAAACTGCTCCCCCAAACTGAAATATCCTATTTATGGTGCTTCCTCATGTAAATCTAAGACATATAACATAAACATTCAAAAGAATTCATTTTGGAGTAGAAATTACTCCAAGTCTATGTCGAAGATACTCAAAAGATTCCCTCAAAAGTGGTTTTGTAAATATATTTGCAACCTTTTATTTTGTTCCCACATAATTAACTTTGATGTTCCTCTATGCAAGACATATAAGATAAAAATTCAAAGAATTCATTTTGGAGTATAAATTACTCTGAGTCTCTGTCGAAGATACTCAAAATATTCCCTCAAAATTGGTTTTGTAAATATATCTGCAACCTGTTCTTTTGTTCCCACATAATTAACTTTGATGTTCCTGTGTGCAACTTGTTCCTATATAAAGTGATATTTGATTGGAATGTTCTTCGTCTTGGAGGGAATCATTGGATTCTTTGAGATGCTAATGGTGCTTGTATTATAACAATATATTGGAATGGGCTCATCATACTCAACCTGCATATCCTCCAGAGTTTGTTTCAACCATAGAACCTATGTACAACATGTTGTTGCTGCAATATACTCTGCTTCGGCTGTAGAAAATGATACTGATAATTGTTTCTTTCTTATCCAAGATACCAAACACTCACCAAAGTAGAATGTTGGTCCACTTGTGCTTCTATGGTCATCAATGCAACTTGCCCAATCTGCATCTATGTAGGAAATAAGTGATAAATACTTTTCTTTTGGATACCATAATCCAAACTCTTATGTACCCTTGAGATATATTGATATCCTCTTTACTTCTAGAATATGTGATTCCTTTGGTGCTTCTTGAAATCGTGCCACCTATCCAATTTCCTGCATTACATCTGGTCTGGTTGTTGTCACATAGAGTAAGCTTCCAATAATTGACATGTACTACCTTTGATATGTAGACTTTGAATTATCATATTTACTTAACTTGAAATTCTTTGTATAGGAGTATTGATTGGTTTGAAATCTTCCATTCCAAACCTCTTTAGCATTTCTTTGATATACTTGGTTTGAGAAAACAAAAATGCCTTAGTTTCTTTGACATATCTGGAGACCTAAAAATAAGGATAGGTCTCCAAGAAATGACATTCAAATTCATTTTTCATATCCTTTGCAAATTTCCGGCTTAAATTGTCATCATCACTCCCAAAAATAATATCATCAACACAAACTTCAATTAATAAAATACTATCTTGAATTACCTTGATGTAGAGGTTGTTGTCTACATTTCCTTTTCTGAACCCTTGTTTTTGTAGATATACATCCAGTATAGAATACCATGCTATGGAGGCCTGTTTAGACCACACAATTCCTTCTTAAACCTCCAAACACAATCTTCATTCTATGACAACTGAAATCATTTTGATTGCTCAATGTAGACTTCTTCTTCTAGTTCCCTATTTAGAAAGGTTGATTTCACGTCCATCTAATACACTTTAATATTCTTAGAGCATGTATAAGATAGGATCAATACGATTTCTTCCATTCTGGAAATTAGGGAAAAAAATCTTCAAGGTCGATACCTTCAACCTATGTGTATTCTTTACATACCAATCTATCTTTGTTCCTGGTAACTTGTCCATCTTCATTCAATTTATTTATGAAGACCCACTTTGTGTCGATCATATTCTTGTACCTTGTTCCTAGAACCAATTCTCAAGTGTCTTTATTCTTTATCTTATCCAACTATTCATCCATGGCCTTTATCTAGAATTCATCCTAGATGGATTTTTAAAAAAAATTTGTTTCAATCGAAGATAAGAGTGTTAGGCGCAGTTGTTCTGGTGAACAAATTCTTTTTCTAGTCTCAACTCCTGCATCTTTGTTCCCAATGATCTAATATGAGGGATGATTATTCTGTATTCATTTTCTAAGTGTCTTTTGAGGTACTTGATGTTATTTCTCTTCTACTTCTATCTGATCTTCTTCATCTTCCCCTTCTGCTACATCTTCATCCTTTGCTTCTCCTTCATGAACCCGTTCCACTGACTCCTTTTCTTCTTCCTTTATTTTTCATCCACCTGTCTTGTTAACTGTAACATTGATTCTTTCCACAACTTTTTTGAGCCTTAGATTGAAACACTTGTATGCTTTCCTTGTACTCGAGTACCTAAAAATTATTCCTTTTTCCACACGAGAATCAAACTTTCCCATTCTTCCATATTCTCTTTTGATGTAGAATTTGCTTCCAAAAACTATGAAGTACTTCATGTTCGTTGGTCTTCCTTTCCATAGCTCGTAGGGATTTTTATCACTGTTGTTTATGAGGATTACATTGTTTTGAATGTGAGATGTTGCATATACTGCATATTCCCAAATGACATCTGTCAACTTGGAATCCATTAACATTGTTTGAACCCTTTCTGGTACTGTCATGTTATTTCTTTTGACAACTCCATTTTGCTGAGGTGTCCTAGCAACTGAGAATTTCCTTTTTATTCCATGCTTTCTGCATAAATCCATAAATTCCTTTGAATTAAACTCTCCTCCATTATCATATATCAAACATTTGATTTTTGAATCCATTTCATTTTCAACCATTTCCTTGTATACCTTGAAGTTCTCGAATGTGTTAAGAACCAAATACCACTATAGCATAGAAAAACCTCAGAATAAGTACTCAACGCCTTGAAAAAGAGACAAATTTAGATAATAAGCCTCTTTGAGGGGGAAACCTCCTTATACACCACATACATGTCCAAATACAAGATGATTCCCAATGAAAATGTCTCCTTTGTATATATAGGAGACTAGGAGGTACAATTACAACTAATGGACCCAAGCCGACATAAATAAAGTAACATTACTAATGTAATATGCACCAATTAAGGGGTAATGTGCCACTATTTAGGGATTAACATGCCCCTCCCTTTGAGACAAGTGTTGTCTGCAACGCTTGAGTAACTCTGGATGCTTCTATATAAAAGACTCATCTTCCCAAGTGGAATCTTCAACCGGTAGTTTCCTCCATTTAATGAGATACTCTAAAATGGATCTATTCCCCAGCTGGCGAATTCTTGTCTCGGTGATGGATTCAGGCTCCAATATGATTTTTCCTTCCTCATCAAGTTCTGAAAATATATTTTTAACTGGGATCTTGTCACCTATAATCTTCTTTAACCATGAAACATGGAATAATAGGTGTACTCGTGAAGATGCAGGCAACTCCAATTTGTATGCCATAGTACCAATATTTTGCAACACCTTATAAGGGCCATAGTACTTTGGTGATAATTTATTATCCTTCTTGGCTTGCTTGAGGGAAATATGTTTGTATGGTTGTAGTATTAAAAATACACAATCCCCTACTTCAAAACTTCTTTCACAACGATGTTGATCTGTGTGTTGTTTCATGTGATTTTGTGCCATGGTCAGGTTGTCCTTTAATATTTGGAGAACTTGTTTTTGATGCTCTATGTGATATTCCACTGCTTGAACCTTAGATTTTTCTTTTATAGAAGAAGTGATGGAAGGAGAGTGGTATCCATAGAGTGCCATAAATGGTGTCATTTTTGTTGCAGTATGAAAGGAAGTGTTATACCACCATTCTGCCAAGGGTAACCATTTGCACCATTGTGTTTGTTTATCATAGACAAAGAAACGAAGGTATCCTTCCAGACATTTGTTCACTATTTCGGTTTGTCCATCAGATTGAGGATGATAGGATGAGCTATGAGCCAATTGAGTACCCAAACAAGAAAATAATTATGTCCAAAAATGTCCAGTGAAGATGGGATCTCTGTCACTTACAATAATCTTTAGGCTTTCATCTATATTTTGAACTATCTCCATGAATGCGGTGGCAACTGTACTGGATTTGAAGGGATGAGAGAGTGCACTAAATTGTGCGTACTTGGTCAATGTATCAATAATCACCATGATGACACTCTCTCCTTCAAACTTTGGTAACCCTGTGATGAAATCCATGGAAACCTCCTCCCAACATTGACTTGGGATGGCTAATGGTTGTAAAAGACCTAGGGTGTTAATTATTTCCACCTTATTTTGTTGGAAAGCCAAACATTCTGCCACAAAACATTGAACATTAGTTTTAAGGCCATCCCCAAAAATTCCTTCTTGACCCTATGGTGGGTTTTCAAAAATATCGAGTGGCCTCCTACCGGAGAGGTGTGCAATTCCAATAGTACCTTTTGTTTGAGTTGGGAGTTCTTACATAAATATAAGCGATCTTTGTACCATAGTGAATCATTTTTCCATGTAAATGTATATGACGCACTGGAATCCTGTTGCAACCTTTGAATGAGAGTCCACACATTTTCGTCATTCTTCCATTCATCCCTTGCTTCTATTATCCAATCAGGTTGGATGATTGAGATAGCATAGATAAAGGCATCAACATCTTCATCCTTTATTGAGAGTGCATCTGCCACAACATTTTGCTTCCCTTTTTTATAGACAATTTCAAAATCATAACCCAATATCATGGTCACCCATTTTTTTTGTTCTTCTAAATATAGTCTTTGTTCCAAGAAGTATTTAAGACCATCATGATCTGTTTTGACCTTGAAGTGCCTACCTATTAGGTAAGGGTGGCATTTATTCAATGCATGTAGTATTTCCATCATTTCCTTCTCATAAATGGGTTTTTGTAAGTCCTTTCCCTTGAGTGGACGACTTTCAAAATCCATGGGCCTTCCATCTTGCATTAGGACAACACAAGTGCCATTTCCTGAGTCATCACATTCCACAATAAAGGTTTTTGTGAAGTCTGGTGTGGTCAAGACAGGAGCTTTTCACATCACCTCTTTAAGTTGTTAAAAATATTTATTTTCCTCTAGAGTCCATGAAAATGCATCCTTCTTATTTAGTGTCGTTAAAGGTGTTGTTATTCTCCCATAGTTCCAAACAAACTTATGGTAGTAACTTGTCAAACCCAAAAATCTTCAATGTTTTGGGAATCGTCCAGTCCGTCAGGGCCATAATATTGTTAGGGTCTACCTTGACACCTTCATGAGATACAATATGACCCAAATACTCTATATCCTTCACCCCAAAGAAACGTTTGGACAGTTTGGCATATATTTGTTGCTCCCTTAGTAGTTGTAGCACCTTGTCAACATGTCACACATGATCCTCCCAAGACTTGCTATAGATTAGTATATCAACAAAAAATACCAACACAAATTTTCGAAGGAAGGGATTGAAAATGGAATTCATCAACCCTTGGAATGTGGAAGGTGCATTTGTAAGGCCAAAAGGCATGACCCAAAATTCGTAATGGCCTTTATGAGTTCAGAATGTTGTTTTTGGGATATCTTCTCCCTTCATTCTAATATGATGATATCCTGAATGAAGGTCCAACTTTGTGAAATAGATTGCTCCATGTAGTTCACATAACAATTCATCAATGACGAGAATGGGAAAATTATATTTAATAGTGATCTTGTTGAGCTCTCTATAATCTGGACACATACGCAATGAGCCATCTTTCTTGAATACCATTACCATCAGTGCAGAGTAAGAACTTTGGCTAGGTCTAATAATGTCATACTCTAACATTTCTTCAACCATGCACTCAATTTCACTCTTTTGGGCATAAGGATATCTGTACGGCTTGATATTAGAAGGAAGACTCCCAGGAATTAGGTGAATATCATGATCATGATTTTGAGTTGGTGAAAGACCTTTGGGAATATCTTCAAATACTTTGGAATTCTTATCAATTATCCCTTCGATATATAGGGGAATAGATGGCTTAGATGTTTGAACATATAGTGAGAATAGTTTTGCAATTACACCTTGATGCCCACTTTTCAATAATTTTGTCATTCCATTAGAGCTTATAACCTTATCGGGTTTGCCTGTGATACCTCTTAACTCAATTTATTTTCCTTCCAATGAAAATTTCATGAAAAGTTATTGAAAATTAAAATCCATTGTTGCTAATGATTGTAACCATTGGATTCCTAGTACGACATCAACACAATCCCATGGGTATAGAAATTATTGGACTATTCATTACATATTCCCCCATAGTAAGATTGATATTATTGAATTTTCCTGAGCAATTGATAGTTCCTCCATATGCAACAATTATTTGAAACTCTGGTGCTGGATATACAAAGCAATCGAGATATTTGGCTAATTTATAATGAATTAAGTTATGAGTACTACGAGAATCAATTAGGACTGTTACCTTTTTCTTTTTGATATATCCTTCGATCTTGAGGGTTTGAGGAGTGATAATTCTAGCCAATGCATTCCATGATATCGTGGGAGTCAACTCTTTAGAAGAAATTACTTCTACGTTTTCATCTTGAGATGGTTCTTATTCTTTTTCTTGTTCTTCTTCCTCTTCACAATCTATGTAGAATAATTTCTTCTCACCACACTTATGTCCCTTACTGTACTTGTTGTCACAATTAAAGAATAAACCTTTTGTTTTTCTTTTCTCCAATTATTGAGGTGTCAACCTTCTAGGTTGAGGTGTTTTAGAAGAAGGAGCATTATTCTCTCGATAGATGTTAGGAGTGGTCCTTCTAGTTTCCATAGCCATATTTTTACTTTCAATATTTCTTTACACCCTAAATGTGTTCTCCAGTGATTTTGGTTCCCAAAGGTGAACCTCATGTTGAATGTTATCCCTTAAAGTTCCTATGAATACATCAATCAAGTGATCATCTGGAATATTTGTTACCTTTATATTCAATCTTTGGAAGTTCTCAATGTTCTCTATAACTGAACCCTTTTGCTTGAGATTTATCAATTGGCTAAAGAAGGTATTACTCCTTGTATCCTCATAGTGTGCTATCATTTCTTCCATGAAAATTGTCCAAGCGACGAGTGATTTGCGAGAACAAAGCCATCGATACCACACAAATTGATTGGGTTTTAAATATAAAGAATAAATTCATACCTTTTTTGTATGTGGCACATCATGTAGATAAAAGAATTGCTCCATCTGAAGTATCCATGTGATTGGGTCCTTACATGGTCCTTGCCATCAAACTTCTTCATATCGATCTTAGGAACATGGTTGGTATTCAACCCAAAGTTGGATTTTCTCCATTCTTGATTCATCTTCCTTGTGTCCTCATCATGAATTTCATGGGATACATTTTCATTTTTAGTTGTCTTCTCTATTAGGAATTTTTTCAATCCTTCTGTGATCTCCCTTTTTAAACCATCCATCATCCCTTGTAGTTCATCTTTTGTCATTGTCTTCTTTTGTAAATCATTTATGTCCCTATGCATTTCTTCACCTTCATCAAGAGTCCAAGTAGGACTTTCTGGAGGCTTATTTGGTGTAGAAGTTCCTTTTTTTGGTGGCATGTTGGCAAAGTATCACTTTTAAACCTTGATTTTGAGGTGGTTTTGCTAGACAATATTTCTTATGTTGTATCTCCAACATTTCAGACCTTTTGAGTATGATTTTTTTTTTGTGTAGTTCTCTGATATTTATTCTCTCCAATGCCATAGGTCTGATCAAAATTAGATGTGCCAAGTGAAGTTTATGGTAACTTCCCCACATCTTGTTTATTTTTGGACTTTCCAGGAGATCCCACTTGTATAGCGTGCCCCACACAAAATAATTGACATAAAATTCTGAAACTTGTACCAGAAATACTACAGACTGTCCACTATCCAATGCAACTAGTCTCACTCAATTTGGATAGTCTAGGAATAATTTATGATTGTTTTACCCAAACCACCTTCTTGATACTAGTCAATAGGACTAGTCATATACCCTATCTTCCACAGGGTGTATATACAAATTTAATATGACCCAGAAGCTGAATTGTTTATCACATATACTTTAGTAATTTCTATGAATATCCTACAGATTTCAGAGTCTGAAACGTTACATAAATTTTTTTATGGAGAAAATTTCGCGATGACTCAATTCAGGATGATTCTCTAACCCTATTGTACACAGGTTGTATCTCCGAAATTATGAGGCCTCTAGAGTTGAAATTTTAACCCAACATACCTTGATCTGTCTACTAAATATACTCAAAGGTTTTTTTTTGAAACGTTGTATAAAACAAATTATAGCTAAAATTCCAAGGTGTCTCAGATGTAGCAGTGAAACCCCAAGACCTTGAGCTTTGATACCATATGTTAAGAACCAAATACCACTATAGCATAGAAAAACCTTAGAATAAGTACTGGACACCTTGAAAAAGAGAGAAAGTCAGATAATAATCCTCTTAGAGGGGGCAACCTCCTTATACACCACATAAATGTCCAAATACAAGATGATTCCCAATGAAAATGTCTCCTTGGTATATATAGGAGACTAGGAGGTACAATTACAACTAATGGACCCAAGCCGACATAAATAAAGTAAAATTACTAATGTAATATGCCCCAATTAAGGGGTATTGTGCCACTATTTAGGGATTAACAAAATTCTTATGACTTCCTCCTGAGAAAAGAAATTGCAGTCATCCCTGTATAATCATCAACCAATAACATAAAATATTTCTCACCATTTAAACCCTTTGTTCTAGTTGGTCCAAATATATCATTATGCACAATTTATAGAGATCTTGTTGTGGGGTATTCATTTGATTTGAATTTGGTCTTTGTTTTCTTTCCTTGTTGCCAATGCTTGCATAAGGTGTTGGTTGGCTTCGTGATCTGGGGAATTTCTCTGACTACTTCCTTTTTACTAACTTTGACTAGATTTTAGAAATTTATGTGACCCATCCTTATGTGCCATAGTTGAACTTCATCTTCCTTTCTTAGAAAACACTTTTCATTTCCAATTTCACTTAATACATATATGTTTCTTGAAGTTCTTACAACTGTTGTAACCAATCTGCTTGAACCTACTTTTATTATCTCACACTTATGTGAATCAAACACAAGTTTGTGACCTTGGTCACACATTTGACTTACATTTAAAATATTATGTTTCATATCTTCCACTAGTAGAATATTTTATGCCTTGGTATCCTTGTTTCCAATTTTGACTTTGCCTCTTCCAATGATTCTAGCCGAGTCATCGTTTCCAAAAGAGATCGATCCATCTCTCCCCTTTTTCAATGTTAGAAACCTATCCTCATCACCTGTCATGTGATTTGAGTAGCCACTGTCAACATACCAACCATGTTTCTTGTGTTTACCTTGTAGAGTGAGTGTGCATTCTTCATTGTTATATTGATTCTTCTTTCTTATCCATATTCTCTATTGAGGTTCCTATCTGTGACTTTTGTTATTCTGTTGGGATTCCTAAGGAGGTATTTTCATTCTACAATCTTTGGCCATGTGTCCAAATTCGTTGCACTTGTATCATTCCACTTCAGTTCTCAATGATTCAAATCTATTGTAGCTTCTTCTATGTGTTTCACTAGGCCTTCTTGGATAACCATTTTGTGCATGACTTTCAAAGTTGTTTCTGTTTCTGCTATTTGCTATGCAATTTACAACTTTATGTCCAAAATTATTACATGCATAACATAAACCAAAAAAGATTGTTTGATACCTAAGAGTTTAATATCTTATGAAAGGAGTCACTCTTCTGAATCATTCTTCTTCTTGAGGCATGCTTGTTTATGATTGACGTTGATTCTGAAATCTAAATCTTCTGGGTGGAGGAGAATTCTTGTGATCTTCCTTGTAAAACTTTTTATCTCCTCTGACTATCTCTGTGTATCTTCTTGGATGTGTTTCTTGATTTTTTGTTTTGGAGCTTGATCCCTTTTTCGTTTAATTTTATCTATGTCTAGACTTGTCATGATTTGGCCTTTGATCGTTGATAATATCCTCTAAAAATTTTGAGTTGTTCTACATGTTTTTCTTTTGAAGATCTTTTCTCAATGTGAAAATCTCTGCTTCCAAATTTCCAATGATTCTGTCTCTTTATTCTAACCATTCTTTGAGTGCTTCTTCAATTCTTTTGTCTTCTTCAACTTGAAGTTTTTATTTCGTGATCATTTGTTCTAGTTCTTCAAAGTTGGAACTTTGATATTCCTCTTTTCTTTTTAGTTCTTCGTGCAGTGACTTGTTTTTCTTCTTTTCCCTTTTTATAAATTCTATGGAACTCATAAATTATTCTCTGTGGTCAACTTCTACCTCTTCATATTCTTCTTCAAATCCTTCTTCATTAGAATCTTCTAATACCATGAATAGAACCCTTTCTGTCTCACTTCCAGTGTCTTAATCTTCATTTCATGGGGTGTTAACTTCTTTTGTGCACAATTGTTTCTTGAAGAATTTATTTTTGGTTTTCTTTCCTTTGTACATTTTTTTTTTCTATTTGAATTGTATTCTTCATTTATTTTCGTTTTCTTATGGGGATATTTATTAGAAAAATGACCAATACCATCTCAATTAAAACAAATCAATGTAAGCTTACCTCTATATTTGTTGTCAGTTCCATTTTTCAATCTTCTGACAAAGTTGGTTACTTATTCATCGTCTTCTGAGATGCCATCGATGTTGCTATATTCTTTTTCCTTTTTCTTTCCCTTTTTCGTTGAATTCTTGGATTCTTTGAATGCTTCTTCTTTTGTAATTGGATTCTCCTATTCAGTTCTCATTTCATAGGCTATGAAAATTGCATGTAGTTCATCCATGTTTATTGAATCTAGATATGTTGTTTCTTCTAGTGCTGAGATCTTAGGATAAAATCTCATTGGAAGATATATTAGTACTTTTTGAACAATTATAGATTCATCAACTTATTCTCCCAATCCTCTGATTGCATTCACTATTTCATCAACTCGTAAGAATTACACTACAATATTCTCATCTTCCTTTATCTTTAGTTGTTAAAATTGACTTTTGTAAGTTTGAAGCTTTGTTTCCTTGAATTTTGCATCTCCTTCATAAACATTCTAAAGTTTGTCCCAAATTTCCTTAGCGGAGCTACAATGCATAACTTTGACACATACCGAATCACCAAGAGCATTCATAAGTGAATTTTTGGCTTTTGATTTATTTAGATTGAGTTTCCTTCTTCTTTCATTTGTTGGTAGAACTATTGGTTATTTATATCCATCTATAACTAATTTCTGAACCTCAAATCCATTTTCTTGTACACATGTTTTCATCCTTCTGCTCCATAATGCATATTTATGTCCATCAAACTATGATACTCCATGTTTATACATATTGTTTCTCTCCATGATCTACCTTTTAGTGGTTAAACCGATTTCTAAAGGAACCAACTCTGATACCAATTGTTGGATTTCTGAGAGGGGGGTGAATCGGTAATAGAGAAGTTTAATCATTTTAACCACAGTATGTAAGTGTTATTTATATTTATGATCAATATACCATTATCATTCAACAAGTACAGAGTAAATAAACTATGAAAAATTAACAATCATATACATACAGAGTACATCAATATATTTACATGGAAACCCAATGTGGGAGAAAACCACAAAATGATTTTTCTTATATGTATTTAAGAATTACATTCATTGGAAGAACCAACTTCCTCTGTTCTCCAGTTGTAATTGGAAGGAGGCTCTGGCCCCCTATATTTTTAGGCTACAACTTGAGGGAAGCTCCAACTCCCCAATTCTCTAGCTACAACCAAAAGGAGGATACAACCCCCTATGTTCTCTGGCTACAACCACCTATCCTTACCCCATCCTATCACCCTGAAATATTATTGTCAAATTATGAAACCACTGCCACATTGTCACTATGAGATATATCACTATAAACCTCTACCAACCTGTACCAATAACCTGTAACAAACTTGTGCCACTTTCTTGTAACCAACATATACCCGTACTTAGCCTGTACCAACAAAATAAAATAATTGCATGACCTCTATATGTTGTATCTCACATATGTAAGCACCCTATATATAATGCATCCTACGTATGTACGTAGTCTATATATATTGTAGCCTATGTACACCTTCAGTAAGCTAGGTTTTTCACCTTTTTTCAAAATTCAAACACTTTGTTTCCTCTGTCACATCAACCTGCAACCTATCATTGTGTTTTATCTATAGTTTTGCTTTGTGAAAAAATCATCTTATACATCCCCTAACCAAGTGCATATATGTCTCTCTAGTCATGTGTCATACATGTCTGTACAATCATGAACAGGAGTAATAATCCTCTCATGGACTAGACATCAAAACCTTACTAATGTGCAACCTCACACCATACAAACAAATTCGCAACCACTTCACAACCAAAACCCTCAACCATGTACTAATAAATACAAACTATGTCTCAACACTTGAACCAACAATATGAACAAATGAATAATACCAACATACTAGTGTTGTATTTCTATAGATATAGCTCATACCGTAAGTTCCATATAGCCAACACCCTCTCTAGGGAAAATCCTCAAACTCCCATAATCATATCTCATGGAGACAACAATATCCAAATACACATAATAATATGACATACCTTTTAAATTTATAGATAGATCTGTTTTACTTGATCACCTTAAACCTTCCTGGAAGATTGCTTTCAGAATATGAGAACCTCACACCCTCAAAAACTTAAGATTTCATGTATTTTCCCACATGTATGCACCTTATTATACTTTCAACCCGTGTACGTACATGCCCTTTTCCACTGAAGCCCGCGTACACCTCAAAAACTAGGATTTTTTCAGTATTTCTACAATTCCAAAAAAAATTCCAACAACCCTTTGTGATACCTCAGACTTCCATAACTTCAGATGTATCAATGAGTACCTGCAATAAACCTTACACAATAATAGATATTCATTGTGCTCAATAGGTGCTAATAGGAGAGCCTTTCTCTCTTATTTATACTTCCATGTAGCTTCCTCAAAGGGTTACCTTGTAACCAACTTAACCCAACTTCCTTCTTTTTAGGGATAACCCACTTCTAACCACTTGTCCACTTAAAACCATTTTATCCATAAACAGTAAACTCTCTACTTCTATTTGCAACTAATTTATTTTTAATTATTTTAGTATTGCAACAACTTAACCCATGATTAACTCCTAGTTTCACCCATTATGACTAGTCAACTTCTTCTAGGAGTTTCTAGAATAATTTGACTTATTTGACCTTCTAGGGGCTTCTAGATAACTCAAGAGGGTTCTCCAACTTCAAAAGGCCATAACTCTCTAACTATGAGGAGTTATGTGATGTTCGACATATAACCAGAAATTACATGACATGTACTATCCATCTATAATAGTATTACCTACAAATATACTAATCTTAATACCATTATACATCAAACAATATTAAGTCCCTTAACCATAATGTTGGAGCTACTATAGTTTTCTATCGGACTTGCTTCAAGGGTTGGAATCAATGAAAACCAACCCAATTAATCGACAACCTTTCTATCTAATATTTTGGCTAGGTGAAAATCTCTGACTTTACACAAAAAATTGACATCAACAAGAACATTGTGAGGCTTCATATCATAATGTAAGATGCACTTTATACAATATTTGTGTAGGATTAATACTCCAAGTTGTTCCAATTGTAATTGAATGCAACTTTTTCCAATAAAACTCATCTTGATGGATTTCATGGATATACTTGTCGAGGGAAATATTAACCATGTACTCATACACTAAATCTCTTTTGGATTCCCAAGAAAAATAACTCAAAAGGAGGACCAGGTTAATGTGATAGGTTGTCTCCATTATAGACACTTTAGTAATAAATTGTTGTTCACTATGCTTATATTTATCCAAAATATTGACAACTATCATATATCTACATGAAAGTTTTCATTTATAAACTATTCCAAAACCTCTATTTCCAATCTTGTTTGCAAATTTGTTTGTGTAAATATCATATCTTAATATATGAATATCTTGTGGATTCTTGTGATTTATAATAGTTTAGGAAATTCTCGAGCGAGGGAGGTCTAGATTCGAGTGTGCTCATAAATGTTTGAATTCTACACTCCACATCATTGGTAGTTCACTTGTACCTAGTCATTACATGAAAGACCACTATACAAGAAACCACTACTATGATAACTTATATGGCACAATAGATACAATATGTCACTAGACACAATGTTGAACAAGGTAATTAAAATATGGAACATAAAACATAAGAAAGCATAACCAATGGATCAATTTTAAAGATAAGCAATTGACTTGCCATAAATGTTTCCATTTCCATTTTTCCTAGATACAATAGTGTGTCCTCATGTAAATGAAATATAAAGTGTCAATTAAAATAAAATAATATATATGGGGAAAGACAAATTTTTCAAGAAAAGGAGTTTGGGAGATTATCACCATCAAATAAATTACATCGGTGAACTTTATTGTTATGAAAAATGAAATATTACTATGGACAATGGACAATGGAAAAATTATACTATGGACAATGTATATTGGAATCCATTTCATTGAAAATAGTTCAAAATTTTGATCGGTTCTAATGTTGTAGATTTTATTTTCTAGAACAATTATTGGATACCAATTCCAACTCTACAAGTGAATGTAAGGGTAGAATAGGAAATGGTTTTTTTTTCTTTGCAATTGAGCTACACGAACATCAAAATCAATTAAACCAAGTCACATTTTGTATGGTTTTATTTTATGATTCTTGAATTGAAATGTCTCCTAAGACTTCATAAAAAAATGACACAACCATACCATTAAAAAGAAACAATTCCAACTCCATGTATTCAATCTAAAAGGATATATATATATATATATATAGTTGTTCATTCACCGTCCTATTTTCCTCCAAGGATTAAAATTTATTTGATCAATACACACTCAAGGATGAAATTTTATTTATCGATCAACTTATGAGATTTTAGGTCATTGCATGATGTGAAGGTAACCTAGATTGCATAAGGTTGTTGAAATTAATGAAATGAAACAAAAACAATTAATTAAATTATAATGGAATTATGAACCACACATTTATCATTAATTACCATCACTTACATGTCCATACAAATGCAATACATGTTTAGGTTGATGAACATAAAAGACTAGGAAAAAGATGTAGAAATTATGCACAACATTGACAGGCGTGAAATATATGTTCATGTATTGGTAGGTTTGTCATCACCTCAAACCCTTAATATTGTAGGATACATTAAGAAGCATAAGTTCATAGTGTTTATTGACTCAAGTAGTACCCATAACTTCATTGATAAAATATTATCAAAGAGTCTCAATTGTTTTATCTATCCAATGACAAATTTTAAATTTCTGGTTGCTAATGGGGGGGAAATTGATTGCCTAGGAAAATTCCACAACATTAAACATAGTATGGGAGAATATAACTTAGAAACACTATTGTATTCCATTCCCATTGGAGGAGTAGATGATGTTCTAGGGATTCAATGGTTGAGAAAATTAGGTACAGTTTCTACAAACTAGAAGGAATTATTCATGAGATTTGATCTAGAAGGAATTCAATATGAAATCAAAGAGTTAAAATATGCACCTTCTCAAGTCATTATCTCCCAAAGAATGTAAAATATCCTAAATAAAGGTATTAGGGGATTTTTGGTTAGATTTTATTCAATGGAAGTAAAGTAGGAAGATGAAAATATTCCAGAGGAATAAAAATGCAACTTAGAAAATCACCATAGGGTTTTCCAAGAAATTCCTAAAAGGATGCCTCAATATAGATATCATGAACATCAAATCGAATTAATACCTAGAATTACTACTCCTAATAAGATACCTTAGAGATATACCCATCAACAAAAAGGGGGAGATCGATAAAATGGTACAAGATATGCTAGATTTAGGTATTATTCAACCAAGCAGGTTTTCATTTTCAACTCTAGTAGTTATGGTGAGAAAAACATATTAATCTTGGAGGATTTATCTTGATTATAGATATTAATAAAATCACCATCAAGGATAAATTCCCTATTCCAAATATTAACAAGATATTAGATGAGCTTTATGGAGTGGCTTACTTTACAAAGGTGGGTCTTAAATCAGGATACCACCAAATCTGATTAATAAAAGAAAACATTCCCAAAACTAATTTCAGAAAACATAAATGGAACTATGAGTTTTTGGTGATTCCTTTTGGGTTAAATAATGCTATTTCTTCTTTTCAAATCCTCATCAACAATATTTTTTACCCCAACTTAAAAATTTTGTGTTGGTTTTCTTTGATGACATAATTATCTATAGAAAATCATGGAAAGACAACAATAAATATGTGGATAAATTTCTACAAATTCTTGATAACAATAAATTGTATGTAAAGTGATCTAACTGTGATTTTGGGAAACAAGAAGTAGAATATTTGGGTTATATTGTTTCAAGGGAAGGGGTTAAGGTGGACCCTCAAAAGATCCAATCTATTACAAAATTGCCTATCCCTAAGAACATCAAGAGTATTAGAGGATTTTTGGGTTTTATAGGATATTATCATAAGTTTGTTAAGAATTATTTGCGCATTGTAATCCCACTCGTATCTCAGTTGAAGAAACACTACAACGAGAACACCTTGTAGTGGAGGTTTTTAGTGTTACAAAGTTTGGAAAAATTTGAAAAAAAACATTTTCTACAGCCTCCTCTATTGGTTGCAGAGGTTTTAGTGGATATTCCATTTAACTAAAAAGAAATGGGGGGGAAAGCTTGTAGTAGAGGTTTTTTTTTGGGGGGTGTTGTTCTTGTCAAAATGCACTGGTGCGGTATTGACAAACACGCACCAACGTGTTACTATAATAAAAGCACTGATGCATTAATATAATACAAATTCCCCATATATTAATATAATAAAAAAATGTCTCAGTGCGTTTATAACTGTTGCACATTGGTTCCTCCATTTTTTTCATATACAGAGCACCATTTCTCTTATAATTTCTATAGACTGGTTTCTCCTTGTTTTCTTATGAAGAATCAGTGTGTTTTAGCATTTGTATGCCCCAATGTGTTTAATTTATAGTTAACACTAGTGCGATCAGGTTATATTGAGACCCGATGCATTTGATATAGCATGCACCCCAGTTCTTGTGTAATTAATACATATCAGATTTTGTTTTACCATGTGCACCAAAGGGTAGTTAAATTTTGAATATTCAAGGTGAGATTTTGATGCCATTATTTTTACTAAGCACGGGTGTGTAAAGGTACAGGTGCATAAATAATATTTAGAATCTTGGTGCATATAATAAACTTAAGGCACCGGTATGTAAATAATTTTTAGTGCCCCAATGTATATTTCATACATGAGATCATACAATTTTGAAACAATAAATAATATTGTATGTTATATCATTTACAAAATGATGCATTTTCTCAATAGCATGTACTGGTGCATTATTATAATTAATGTGCATCGGTGCATATGACTCCTTCAAACAAACCAATTTCTATATTATGGCACACACCATATAGAAAGTTAAAAATAATACAATGCATTGATATGTATATATTTTAATTCATTTTGTTTTACAACTTTTCAATTAATCATTTCAAAATCAAATTTTTTATAATAATATTGTTTTATATTTTTGTTATTTCATTTCGATATTGTAATGCCCCCACCCACTGTTGATATACACTTTTGGTTACTATTGTTATAAATTTCTACTCATTGCTATCATGTTTGGTGGTTTTTTGGCTTATCACTTCCATCAAACACTTAGATGACATATTCCAAACTCACTATAATAACCCCTTTCTATTGTTGCTTTGTTTTTAGTGTAATGTTGGTTCAATGGTTTTATAAAATAATTGGCATGTTGATGTATTTTATAGTTATTGTTATTTGTTTGGCTTGTTGTTGGTGATTTGATTGTTTATTTTGTTTATCAATTTCTTCAAATAGTTCCATGACAATCCATATGGGGTTTGACACAAGTGTAATTGGTTACATGAAATATTAAGAGACTGTGACTACATTTAAAGAAAAAGACCTCTTTATTCTAATGTTGTAAGAGCTAACAAAAAACAACATATATTGTTCAGGTTATGACTTAATCTAAGTTGTATATGCCAACTTTATTAAAGTGGATATGATAAAAAAATCAGCCAACAACTAAAAATTATACTATATGATTTATCTTTGATATGTGTTCTCACTAGAAGGCCACAATTTGACAAGAAATGTTGATCTGGTTAACAACAACAATTTAAAACTTGAATTGATTCCCTACAGACAAACAAACAACTAAAAATGAAGTATGACCTCCCCTATGGACTAATACACAACTAGGTAGCTCATGGGACTTTGGTTCTTTTATCATTTCCAAAGATGTAGATAAGCTCTTGACTATTGTCAAGATGTGTTCTCCCTAAAAAGATGAAATCCTAGCTGCTACTAAGATTTGAGAGAGTTCTCCCAAACTAATGGTCACCTTCAAATTCATTATGCTGGTTGATGGATTCTACCTCACATAGGGATTAATGTCTAGGGTTCTTAAAACACCCAAAAGTTTTATTATTATTATAGATTTTTTTAAGATTTTAATCACAACTAACCTAAAAAATGAAATAACATTTAAACCAGATTTGCGCAAACCAAACACATCACGCTTGCATAAAATAAATCACACTTACAAGAAAGAAATCAAAAATTAAAATACGATTGCAGGAATGAAATCAAACTCACACATGTATGAAAGTAAACACATTGGAAGGAAAATAAACACACTTTGGGAAATGGAAGCACACTTGCATGAAAGAAATAAAACTTGCATAAAAGAAATAAAAGAAAAAAACTCTTGTAGTAAAATAAGCACATTGACAGGAAAACTAAATTGCGGGAAAGTAAACACACTGTGCAGGAAAGAAAGAATGCTTATGGGAAAGTAAATTTTAGGAAAGTAAGCACAGTGTGTAGGAAAGAAATCACACTTGCGGGAAAGTAAATTGCAAGAAAGTAAACAAACTGAGAAAAGTAGACAAACTAAGAAAAATAAGAAAACTTGCAAAAAAAGTAAACACTCTTGCGGAAAGGGAACAACAAGGCTTTGGAGAGACCCATTAAAATGGATGTGCATGTTCTTATCTCTCATATTAAAGTTTCTCCTCCCCCTTGTTGTGTAATTAAAGGCAACCTACCTACCTAATCTATAATCCCTTTTAGCACCTCCCCGACAACGGCGCCAAAAATGTCGACTAAAATATATGCTATCTATTTCGACATTAAATTATCAACCTGGGGCTCGTAAACTTTGAGGTGCCAACACTGTATGTGCATGTCTAGAGCTCTAATATAACTGAGAATAGGCTACTCTAATCTAATTCTGGCAAAACACTCTAATAATAAAACAAACTAAGGTGTAGAAATTAGTACAAGGGAAAAATTGAAAACCGGTACTTGAATGAGGTCTGGGATAAGGTTTGGAACGAGGTTTGGAACAAAATATATTCTAAAACTTAACTTCAAACTTGTAAATTGGCAAAATCAACAATTACACTATGAAATACATGTTCTGGAAATGAAATCTATAAACTACTCTTCAAAATAGGAAACTATACTACTATACTGAACAAGAAATAATTTAATTAACTTATCTTATTGTGCTTGGAATTGGAAATACCTAGCTACTGCATTAAATAAAAAACTATGCATTTTGAATCAACAACCTATGCTACTGCATTTTAAATCAACAACCTATGATTAGACAACCCTGCACGATTTAGTTTAATCTATCCTAATTAGTCATACCTGGCTTCTTAGCAAGCTATTTATGCTTTAATTACAAGAATAGTTAAAATTACATATTGATGTGGATGGAGTTAAATGAATATACACAGTGAAATTGTACTTAAAAAGAGTGAATAATTATACACAGTAAAACTACAATTAAAGATTGCTTGCTATAACTGAGGTACAAAATATAGATGATAAAAGATGATTGTGAATATATAAATATATGTATGTGACACATAACCTAAATAGATAACATGCATAAGAGAATTATATGTCAAAATGAACAATATAAGCAACCTGCAAGTGATTTATAAAAATAAATACAATTTCAGCAAGCAACCTGTAAATAAGTAAATAAAAGGAATTAAATGCAAAAATACAAATGTAAAACAATGAATAAGTTACCCAGACTGTTGGTGGGCCCCCCAGTAGGTCGTGGCTACTCTCCAATAGCAAAACGCAATCTTAACTCATTGCAATTATGTCATTAATGAAAAAAATGAAATCTAGAACAAAAGTTGCAAAGAATGTTTGAATTACACAATGAAACTCTTCTTAACAATTATCCCCTGTGTTTTGGACACTACTGGTGGTATTTATAGAGAATTACAGTTTGAGAGGTCGACCACTGGAAGGGTCGACGTCCTCTAAAAATATAAAAATCATTAAATAAGTTGCTAACAGCTTTGGCTTCTAGAAATTGAATAAGCCACTTAGTGGTTAGCATAACTGCCTAATCTGAGATGTCAAGAGCTCAGTAGATGGAGGCCACGAGGGGGAACAAAACCTAGGTCATAGATTCACCCAAAACAGGCCACCAATGCAACAATTTCCAACTCGCCTACGCTCCAAGTGTTGGATGCAGTTTCAGATGAAGTACAAGATCGAATGCTGGATGAAGTGTCGAACAAGCTACCGGATGGAAAATTGCATTGTGAATTCTCCCTATGACACACAGATCACACATTAGATCCTTATAAACATTAAATTTAACTGAATCTAACTCAAAATCATTGCAAAACATCAATTATTCATACCTGTTATAAAGCCATGATGAATTTATACAAAATCCTTCAAAACTTCTTAAAAAAGATCAATAACATATATAATACTGGTGCAAAAAGGATCCAATCATCACCACAAAAAAATCAAAACACGATCCCAACAATGGTATGTCATTCTTTGTCTTGGTATGGTATGCATTGGTATGGTATGAGGTGGAAATGGTATGGTATGGTATGCATTGGAAATGGTATGGTATGGTATGCATTAGCATTGTCATTGGTATGGTATGGTATGGTATGCATTGGCATGGTACGGTATGGTATGGTATTCATTGTCATTGGTATGGTATGGTATGGTATGGTAAGGTATGGTATGGTATGGTATGGTATGGCATGCCTTGCCTTGGTATGGTATTATTTGCATTGGTATGGTATGCCTTGACATGCCATGCCTTGTCATGTCTTTCCTTGTCTTCACTTTCCATATCTTGTCTTTCCATACCATGCATTGTCATCCCATGCATTTCCATGTCATTCCATGCCTTTCCTTGCATTCACTTACCATTCCTTTTCTTTTCCATGCTATGCCTTTCCATACCATGTCATTCCTTTCCATGTCATGCCTTTCCATGCATTTCCTTTTCTTCACTTTCCATGTCTTTTCTTTCCATATCATTCATTTACATACCATGCCTTGTCATGTCATTCCATGCCATGCCATTCCATGCCTTGCCTTTCATTCACTTTCCATGACTTTCCTTTTCTATGCCATGCCTTTCCATACCATGTTGTTCCTTTCCATGTGATTCCTTGCCATGCCTTGCCTTGCCTTCACTTGCCATGTCTTGTCTTTCCATGCCATGCCATCAATTTCCATGCCTTCCCTTCACTTTCCATTCCTTTCATTACATTCAATTGCCATGCCATCAAAGGTTTCATATGTAAAAATTTCAATAAAAGGATTCATTATGCATGTAATTCTACAACTTGTTATCCCATATTTCTTATATAAAAATACTTGCATGAAAATTCCAATATTTTGGTCAATCAGACATAGTGCAATTTTTGAAGAGGAGATCGATTTTTAAGAACATTATGTCAGGAATTTGTGGGTAGTTTAGTCGTTTGGGCCTTGGCCAAATAGAATTGTGGGAGATTATGAAACTTCGTTATGCTACTTGGTTTGGATTTTATGCCCTCGGACCAAATTGGCCACATGTCCTTGAATGGATTGAAGAGGCGAGTTTCAACTCACAATAAAACTTAAACTAGGACTCAAATGGGAGAACCATCAATTTCATTGGATTAGGAGCACCGGATTTCAACTAGGGGAGGCCCTCCACTACCATTCCCTCCTCTGGAAAATCGTTTGTTGGAGTATCTTCGACACTAGGGTTTTGGTCAATGAGGCATAGTGCAATTTATGAAGAGGATCTCAATTTTCAATAACATTGTGTTGGGAATTTTTGGGTAGTGTAGTCACATGGTCCTTGGCCAAATAGACTTGTGGGAGCTTATGGAACTTCATTATGTCGCACGATTTGGATTTTATGCCCCCCAGAGAAAATTGATCACATGCCCTTGAATGACATGAAGAGGAAAGTTGCAACTCGTGATAAAACTCAAATCGGGACTCGGATGGGCAAACTGTTAGTTGCATTGGATCCAGAGCACTAGGTTTCAACTAGGTGATCCCCTCCACTATCATTTTGTCCACCGAAGAAACCATTTGTTGGAGTATCTCCGACACTAGGGTTTTGGTCAATGAGGCATAGTGCAATTTCTGAAGAGGAGGTCAATTTTCAAGAGCAATGTCTTAGGAGTTTGGGGGTAGTGTAGTCACGTGGTCCTTGGAAAAATATACTTTTGGGAGATTCTGAAACTCTGTTATGCCACTCGGTTTGGATTTTATGCCCCCAGACCAAATTGGCCACATGTCCCTGAATGGCTTGAAGAGTCTAGTTGCAGCTCGTGATAAAACTCAAACCGAGACTTGGATGGGAGAACCGTCAGTTGAATTGGATCTGAAGCATCGAGTTTCAACTAGGTGGGGCCCTCCACTATCATTTTTTCCACCATAAAACCATTTGTTGGAGTATCTCCAGCACTAGGGTTTTGGTCAATGAGACATAGTGCAATTTATGAAGAGGAGGTCAATTTTCAAGAACATTGTGTCGGGAATTTGTGGGTAGTGTAGTCACATGGTCCTTGGAAAATAGACTTATGGTATCGTATGGAACTCTGTTATGCTACTCGGTTTGGATTTTATGCCCCCAGACCAATTGGCCACATGTCCTTGAATGGATTGAAGATAAGATTTGCAACTCATGATTGTTACACATTATTTTCATCACCCCTATGACCGTTAATTATGTAAACCTATATGTTTCCTTCAGAGGGGTCAGTGGTCTGAGTTCCTGAAGAGAGAAGGGAGAAGAACTTTTCCTGAGAAAAGAAGTTGCATTTTCCTTTGTAAAAACCCTATAAAAAAGGAAGTTCGCAGGCTGCATTATAGTTAGAGTGCAAGAATGCCTGATTCTGATAGGCTACATCATAGATAGGTCGCGAGGAGTTCACAGTCCGCTCTATAGGCAAGGTGCGAGAATGCTTACACATGGGAAAAACAAGTGTTTTCTCGACTCTTATAGAAGGAGAAACTTCCATGGTGAGGTGGCATCTGAATGGTTTGGATATTACTCACCTTCATGATTTAGTGGGATCATCCTAACCTCCTCAGCTTATCCTCTTCAGCTTATAAAAGGAGAGGAGCTCTCATGGAGAGGGGCTAAGTTTTTTTTGGCTTGGGATTGTTAGCTTGGTTAGAGTGGCTTTGAGATTTTCTTTGTCAAGATAGATTGTGAGTAGCTGTCAAATCCATGGTCTCAGAATCCTTGGAGCAAGAAGTTTGTGGGGAATGAAGGACAGTTGGAAGGTACCTTATGACATCAAGGCCATGGTTGTAATCTCTCTTTCACATTTAATATGATACAGTGATATGATTCTTTCCTATAAAGCTTGTTGTGTTATTGTATGATTCCTTGATCACATACATCGGTTTATATTCAGTTTATGCTATTACTATCACTTTGGTTGGTTGCATTATTTTGCAGGATCATCATTGTATGAGTGTTGGAACGGAGCTAGAATGGCGGTAGTGAGAGGAAGCAGTGTTTAAACGGTATGTCACCTATCCTTCTTTAGTTAGTAAATTCAATATTTAAAACTTAAGGAAAGCATCATGTTCTAGTGTGTTTTGTTCTAGATCTAGGTGGATCTAGGGAGTTTAGTTAGTGTCCGCACCTACCAATTTATCCAATAACAAAATTGGCAACTCCACTGGGGAACGGATTGTTTCCTAGTTAGTCTAGTTTCCCTTCCTTTGATTGCTTTTTTTCTAGTTTCTGAGTCTATGGGACATCCATCCAGACTCTCTGGATTTAGAAGTTCACTTAGATTCCCTGTCATTTTTCAAAATTTTCTTTGATTACAGACATTCTCACACTGTACCTCTCTATAGCCTGCGAAAACCATTGATTTTCGCACCCTGCTGTTAGATCCAGTGCAAACTTCTCGCACCCTACCAGTGTCTATCCTGTGAGAATACCTAATTCTTGCACTGTACTCTATTGCTAGGCTGCGAACTTGTTTATAAACTTTTTTGGATTGGGTCTTGTCATCTTTTGATGACCTAGTTTTGCTTTGATCAGCTAGATTGAGCTTTTGGAGCCTATATTGATCTGTTTATAGTCTGCTTGACATTCTTTGAGTTATTTTTAGCCACATTGGCTTTGTTTGGTTTTGAAGGATTAGTCTGTTGCTTTGAGTATCTTTCAATTACAAAGCGTGTGTTTTATTTAGAATTGTTTAGGGAAAGATCAGATTTCTTCTAAATAGATCACTTTAAAACAAAACTTTTAGTTTGGGTTTCTTTGTTTTAAGAAAGTTCATTATTTCTTTTAATGAAAATTTTGAAACAAAAAGATTTAATTTCTTGCTTTATATTGGATTGGGGGCATCCTTGCATTTGAAGTAGCAGAATTGCATGATTCTTGGCATTTTTTCGAGTCGATCGAAACACCATACAGTCTTTCACCGTGCATTAGTGTACAGTCTTTTTTTCTCATTTCTTGAGAATATCGATATTGATGAGTTTTAAGATTTTGGGACATTGTGCATCTGGGAATGATAAATGTTTTCTCCTTCTCATAGCATAGCTTTCATCGAAATGAAAAGATTGCATCTTCATCTCTTTGCATAACTTTTGAGTAAGTCGAAACACCATATTGTCCACACCATTTTCCTTTTGAGTAACAACAGCCATAAAATAAAGCGCTTATAAAAATTGATTAGACATTTTTATCTTTTCTGGTATAAAACCTACATTGGATTAGTAGTAGGGCTTTGGAATATGTGTGAAAGATAACTTTCCAAAGCTGTAAACAAACATAGTATCTTGTGATAGGGAGAGTTAAATCCACTTACTACATTTTTTCCTGGGAAGCCCTTCTAACACAAGGGTCAATCACGAGGTCGCATTGAGACAGGCAGAGTTACTCACCCTGCTTTGTTGGTCTTGGTGTAGAGATTATGTGTATTATGGGTGTTTCTTGAGAGGTATACCCACAATGATGAGTGGAAGCCTTTCAATTTGATTTTGGGCTACTCACCCCTTTCAATGAGAGGTATACCCTGCCCTTGCACATGGATCGGATTGTCGACTGTTTCCCCAAACATCGTTGTAGTGATTGGTAACCTTAGTGGCCTATATCTTTAGGGTCTTTAAACAAGGTGACTATGGAGGGGCAAGTCTTCACGGTACCTGTAATCGACGTTGGACAAAATCACTCAGGCTCTTGGGAGGGTATACACATGATTATGTGTGGGAGCTTGCACCAGGGTGTAAGTCTGTTAAGTAGGCCATCAACATAAATTTTCCACCCACTCTATCTCAACCCCTTCTTACTTTGTTCCCACGACATTGGATTTCATCACCAACTAGTGCGTTCAATGTGAGAAAGTTTTGTTTGCTTGCTTGCTTACTAGATTTTTAGCGTGTGTTGTTTGTTTTCCCTAGAGGACTCTAGATTTGATATTTATTTAATGGTGTCAGTTCTGAGAATGACCAATGAAGGAACCCCTCTTCCAGAGGAACCTTTTATTTTTTCTTCTTATGGAAACATTGGTCCTCCTCACATTGCTACTTTGAGCCTTCCAGGTCTTACTATTGGATTACTGGTATGGTTGTTTTCCACTCAGGTAATCCTGAATGCAGTTAGTGCTTCAGTCACCAGCACTTCCCCCCAAGAACATCAACCTCATGTTGATCCTTCACCTTCTTTACTTGTAAGGTCTTCTTCACCTTCTTCGCTTGCAAGGTCGCCTTCCATTTCATCTTCTTCGTCGAGTGAAAGCTCTGAAGTGAGTAACCTGGTGAATAAGAAGAAGAAGAAAAGAAAGATTAAGAAGAAGAAATATAAACAAGGGTCATAACCTCCGACCACTATAAAACATGTTGGAAAACAACCAGTTACTATTAATCGTGCTGGGAGTGTTGATGATGTCAAGATCACCCAAACAACTCATAAGCCCAAGTACCCTTGTAGGCTTTGTAAGGGTAGCCATCTTCTTAAGGATTGCCCTGGTCTATCCAAGGTTATAGAAGTATGGTCTACACACCCTGATGAACCCATGTCGTCAGCCTCTGAACAACATGTTGATGACCTCCTGTCAACTCATCACGATACCATTGGGAAGAAGAAAAGTAGAGTCAAGTTCCCATGCATGTTATGCAAAGGGATTCATCTAACTCACCTTTGCCCTCGTATGGAGGAAGCCTCAAAATTCCTGGAAGACATGACTATTTCACAGCCTCAACTTCCATCTACTTATCGCAAGCTTTCTCTCAACCCACCTGCAGTTGATGGAATGATCAATTTGGTTCCCCCGTCGGTCAGTCTGGTTGATCAAGTGGTCAATCTGGTCACGTCCGTAATTGAACCATTTGACAAAGTGGTCAATCTGATCCCATCCTTGGTCGATCCCACTCTCCCTTTAGAGAGTGTTAACAAAGTGGTTGATCTGATCCCATCCTCGGTCAATCCCACTCTCCCGTTAGAGAGTGAAACCCAAGCGGTCGATCCTTTTCCAAGAGTCAATCCCATTCTCCCCTTGGAGAATGCAACCCAAGTGGTCGATTCGATCTTGTCATCGGTTGATCCTACTCTCCCGCTCGAGAGTAAACCTGATACTACCCACATTTTTCTCGTTGATACAGACTCTGCCATGTCGGGGGGTATTCCTCCTCCTCCCATGTAAACCCCTCCAAGTAGTGAGGCCATCCTTTTTAATTGGGGTCTTCTAACTAGACCTCGTCTTCCCTCTCATGTTCCCTTCCAGATTACAGTGCAAGTTTGTGGTCGAGACGTTCCTCAGATGTTGATAGACGAAGGTGCGTCCATTATCATTTTGTCCTCTTTTGCTTGGCAAGCTTTGGATTGTCCTCAAGTTGCCCCGGTTACGCAGAATTTGTTAGCTTTTAACAGAAGAACCAGTCAACCTTTAGGGACCCTTCCTTAGTTTCCTGTAACTTTGGGAGGGAAAACTATCTTTATTGATGTCATGGTCATCCAAGACCCTTTGGATTTTTCTTTACTCCTTGGGTGAGATTATGTCTATGCCATGAAAACTATTGTGTCCACTCTTTTTCGCGTGATATATTTCCCACACGATGGAAGAATGGTGACTATTGATCAACTTTCGTTCATCGGTCTTGACTGAATTGCCTCCCTAAATGGTTCTTATATGAAGACAGTATCGCCCTTGCCACATGTCAATTATGTGGCATTTTCTCCCATGGCTTCAACCTTTGATGACTTAGATCCAGTACTTGACATGGTGATCTCTTCGATAGGGTTGTTAGAGCCTGATCTCTTCACTCCTGTCACGACCCTCGACATGGTGTCCTTCCGGAGAATTGTCCTCTTGGAATCCATGATCAAGAAGAGAGTCGAGGATAGTTTTTACGTCTCCGAGGAAACCTCGTTAAAAAATGAAACAAAGGTCTTTGAGCATAGTTTTATGATTTCAAGCTCGTTAAAAAACGAAACCACTTACGAGGATATTTTTTCGTCTCTATGGAAACCTCGTTAAAAAATGAAACAAAGGTTACGAGCATAGTTCTTGTTTCTGTGTCAAGCTCATTAAAAAATGAAATAGTTTTCCCCCTCTCTATTTGAGTCAAGTCCTTCGTTTAGTATTTGGAGCTTCATTTCATTCTCCTTGCAGTTGGACGAAACAAAGCTTGGGGGGAATTTGGCTATGGCCTTTGGACTCCATGTTGAAGTTAAATTGCTAGCTTCTTAAGCTGGGGGCTAAGTACCAACCATCCCTGTGTTATGCATTGGGAAGTCGCAAGCATAGTTTTCTATGGTTCAAGCTTGTGTAAAAATGAAACCACTTACCTCCAGCATAGTTTCCTCTGGTTCAAGCTTGCATAAAAATGAAACCAGGTACAAGCATAGTTTTCTTTTGTTTTAAAGCTTGCGTAAAAATAAAAACAATCCCGAGCTTAGTCTTTGTTATTTCTCATGCTCGTAAATACATGAGAATAAGTTACCGATCTTAGTCTTTGTTCTTTCTTATGCTCGTAAATACATGAGAATAAGCTATCAAGCTTAGTATTTGTTCTTTATTATGCTCGTAAATCAATGAGAATGTAACTGAGTATACTTTTATCACTTTTTTGGACTCATAAATTTTATACGAAAAATGAACCCCTTGGAGTTTCCTTTAAGCTCTTTTCAGACTCTCTAAACATGAAAATATTTTCGAGCAATCTTGTTCTTTTCACGCTCATAAAAGTGTTTGAAGAAAATGTTCGGTGGGCGATAGTTTATCACTTTTCTGGTCTCATTAGACTACTTTACAAAAAAGGAACTAAGAGAGTTCTCTTTAAGTGATTTTTAGACTCTATAAACATGAAAAACCCCTAAGTTTTCTTTCTTTGGACTCATAAAACAAACATTGAAAGGCCCATGTGGGACCGAACCACTCCTTCCTAGGGTTTGTTAAATATACTCCAAGGGACTCATCTGAAGGATGAGCTTACATTTCAAGCATATGTTATCCTCCTCAAGCTTGTGTAAAAATAAAGAGGTGCTCACCAGAAATGATGGGGGGGAATTTTGGAAAGAAATGTATCTAAACCTGTATTCCATGGAAGAGTCGCTTTTGAACATGACACCCCTTCACTCTTTTTGTGTCTAGGTTGGAAAATCCACTTGTCTCCTGATCATACTCCTATAAGATTACAAATTGGTCTGTGATCCTTGTTGTTGAGTCAGTATTTCCAAGACAGTTGTCGTGTCATCAATATGTTCAAAGAGAAATTCAACCCGGAAAGCCTTCTATTGCATCGACCATTTCTGTAGTCCTTAAGCCTTCTATTGTGTCAGCCATCCCTGAGTCAGTCCTGAATCACTTGTTACTCTAACCTACATCAAATCTTGTTACTTGTTTCATGTCATTGATGTGGGATACATTAAGGACCTCCTGTGACGAGTCTTTTCCTGTCGACTTCAACTCATTATCCAGGAATCAGACTTAGAAACTAATTGGTACCTTGGAACTTGCATACCTCAATGGCAAGTTTCCTCACTTTCAATAGTGGGTTTTCATTATTGACCCCTAATCGGGATATTCTGTCGAGTGTTCGACTTCAGCTCATTAATTCACATTCGTTGGATTGTACTAGTGTATCTTGGGAGTCATTGACATTAATGGTGATTTCCCTCGCACTTGTTAACAATATACATTAATGACCGGTAATCAAGTGGTTTTTACCATGTTTGACTTCAGCACATGTATTCACATGGTTAGATTCATACTATAGAGTGATAGAGATGAAGACCCTGAATCTTTTCTAACAGATTCAGGTTGCGTTGGAGTATATTCAGTTTGTACTATTGCATAGATCTACATTGTATGTCTAGTGGCTATTTTCAAATTTGATTCCTTAACACATAGATCCACAATGTATTTTTGGTGGCTATGTTCAGATTTGAGTCATATCGGCATGGATCCATAGTGTATGTTTGATGGCCATGACCTGTCTTACTTGAAATGGATCTTCGCATGTAGAAATTTATGCTTTGAGTCATTTGTATTTTGAGTATGGGAATGCCTACCTCAGTGATGATGTATTATTGTACTGTATTTCCTTGTTGGTTGGCAGGTTTTCGACAGACTGTTCCTTGTTCCCTACACACACTCAACAAAGTATTTCAGCTATCACTCTGTTCTAACTTCATACTTTGGGGGGCTCTCTGTTACACATTATTTTCATCATCCCTATGACCATTAATGATGTAAACCTATCTATTACCTTCAGAGGGGTCAGTGGCCTGAGTTCCTGAAGAGAGAAGGGAGAAGAACTTTTCCTGAGAAAAGAAGTTGCATTTTCCTTTGTAAAAACCCTATAAAAAAGGAATTTCACAGGCTGCATTATAGTTAGGGTGTGAGAATGTCTGACTCTTGCAGGTTGCATCATAGCTAGGTCGCAAGGAGTTCACAGTCTTCTCTATAGGCAAGGTGCAAGAATGATTACATGTGGGAAAAACGAGCGTTTTCTCGAATCTTATAGAAGGAGAAACTTCCATGGTGAGGTGGCATCTGAATGGTTTGGATCTTACTCACTTTCATGATTTAGTGGGATCATCCTAACCTCCTCACCTTATCCTCTTCAGCTTATAAAAGGAGAGGAGCTCTCATGGAGAGGGGCTAAGTTGTTTTTGGCTTGGGATTGTTAGCTTGGTTAGAGTGGCTTTGAGATTTTCTTTGTCAAGATAGATTGTGAGTATCTATTAAATCCATGGTCTCAGAATCCTTGGAGAAAGAAGTGTGTGGGGAACGAAGGACAATTGGAAGGGACCTTACGAAATCGAGGCCATGGTTGTAATCTCTCTTTCACATTTAATATGATACAACAATATGATTCTTTCCTATAAAGCTTGTTGTTTTATTGTATGATTCCTTGATCACATACATAGGTTTATATTGAGTTTATGATATTACTATCACTTTGGTTGGTTGCGTTCTTTTGCAGTATCATCATTGTATGAGTGTTGGAATGGAGCTAGAATGGCGATAGCGAGAGGAAGCGGTGTTTAAACGGTATGTCACATATCCCTCTTTAGTTAGTAAATTCAATATTTAAAACTTAAGGAAAGCGTCATGTTCTGGTGTGTTTTGTTCTAGATCTAGGTGGATGTAGGGAGATTAGTTAGTGTCTGCACCTACCGATTTATCCTATAACAGTGATAAAACTCAAACTAGGACTCGAATGGGTGAACCGTCAGCTGCATTGGATCCAGAGCACCGGGCTTAAAATACGAGGGCCCATCTGTTATCATTTTTTCCACCGAAAATTCGTTTGTTGGAGTATCCCCTACACTAGTGTTTTGATCAATGATGCATAGTGCAATTTTTGAAGAGGAGGTCAATTTTCAAGAACACTATGTCAGGAATTTTTGGGTAGTGTACTTGCATGGTCCTTGTCCAAATAGAGTTTTGGGAGTTGTTGACGGGAATTTATGACACACTGTCAATGGAAAGGGGAGATCCATACCAGGGTTTTCTATTTAACCCAAGTCGGTTGGTATAATCTACCTTGGCGGGTTTTATGGCTCCATTAGCCAACTAGGATTCTAAAAAAAAACAAAAGATGTGAACTAACTAAAGATACAGTTCTAACAATCAACACTTTAATTACCAATGATTAACTAACAATGTTTATGTACAATAGCTATATACAATTTACAAGGTTTAAACAAAGCCTTCTGAAAATAATTTGTTTTAAGATAAATGGATCTAAACAAGATTAAATATAACAAAATTATTCTAATACTTTAAATACCAAACTAATAAACAATGAATGAATAGGATTGTAAATGATATAACAAAAATAGACAAAGGATTTAACGTTTGATTATGCAATCACTATTCATTCACAAATTAACAAATTAAATAAATAATACACTAACTAACCTCTCGTTGATAAGCAGTTTAAACTAGATTCATCTCTCTATATTTGTGTGAGCTCCTCTTGTCCTATGTGAAGCATAAACCTATGAAAAAATCAAGCATAATACTTCCTGAAGAAACTCAAAGAAGTATTTTATATTCTGGAACGAGTTTATGATGACATAAAGACAAATGATTATATATCATGTGAACTTGAAATGTCCAATAACTAAGAATGAAAGCAATTCCAATTCTCGATAATGGTGTTACCAACTATCTAACATTAGATGTAAACTCAAAATACTTGAATAGATGATTAGTCACAAATATCAACTGAACCAAAAGATAATGAATGGTATAAGAAAAGCATGATATAAAATATTATGTGCAGAACAGACTAAATCTAGTTCGGTACAGATAAAATTTCACATCTAAAATTACATGAGAAAACAATGAAAAACACTGCACAGTCTACACACGACGGAAGCCAAAGAGTAAACTATCTTCCCATATAGTTTCAAAAAAATATGTCCATTATATAGTCTAGGAGGAATTGCCTCTATCACTAGGGAAACATTGTTATTTAAACAAGTTTCTAATCTATTCCTCCTATCATGTAAGATAGAGGTAGATCTTTTAAAATAAGTTTTTTACTAAAATAAAATAACAAACAGATACTTTTGTTGAAGTCTTTCAACCCAAAATAGTTACATTAATAAACATTGTTTTTCAAAATAGAAAATTACTAGTCCACTAAATGCTCAACCCATGACTTATTCCCTTAATCGTAGCCCATCAACATGCTTTCCACCTGAAACAATGAAAACAAAAATCAAATTTAGACAATGATCAAAACAAATAATTCAAAAAGACAAGCTACAAAATCTTTTGATTTTGTAGCTAGTCTAAAATAAAAACAAAATCAAAACGAATTTACTTATTATCTAAACATAATCAAATCGTGAAATACAACAAAACTATTTACTGATTCATAAATTCAAAAGAGAGGCATCAGAAAGATCTGAGTTTATAATAGTATTGAAATTAGTCGAATTTTTAATAAACACATTCCCAGATTGCTTAATACGCTTGTTGGCTCTGTGTGAGTTCGATCGAATGAAAACTTTGAGCTCATTATTTTCCCTCTCAAGAACTGATTTTCGAGTAACCAGTTGATTCAACTATGTCTGTAGGTAAGGAACATCCTGATAATAACTTTCGATCCAATCAAAACAATTCTCACAATGCACTAGTTCCATGCTTGGTAAAGGTCGAGTCTTCTCTGTTGTGGGTAACTTACCATGTTCCATGATTTTGGGATCATGTTGAATGCCTAAAAAACCTTGTTGTTTCTTTAAGAACAGAGGTAGATTCGATACAAAATCGAACTTTGGTGTATCAACATCAGTATCATCCTCAGAAATCCCTTCATCGACCTCAATAATAGGGATAGGTTTTTTATGATCATGATTTTTATTTCTTAGCATTCTGGATATGAGTCGACCATGTATTTTATTTTTAAAATCGATGTATGGAATTCTCTATGTTTTTCACCTACCCTGTTTCTTGATTTTAACTCCATTTAAATCAACCATAACTGGCTCAGGACTAGGAACAATAATGACTTTATCCTTTAGACCATCCAATACATATTCTAAGGATTTCTTGGGGATAAAACCATGTCTCAGGTTTTTTCCCTTGGATGACTTATGGACAAAAACAGGGGTTTTAGCTATATAAACAGGGTTTTCATGCAATTCGACATGTAGGTTTTCCATAGAGGGGGTTGAGTGAAAAGGACTGGAGGGCTCATTAAAATGCAGAGGTGAGTCTATGATGGTTTCAGGTAGGGCGAGCCCATTTATATCCACAAAATCTTTCCAACTATTTCCAACTTTAGACAATTGTGAAATGACCAGAAGTTGAATTAGGTCGTGATGGAATAAACTAGACTGTGCATTTAGGTTTTTCCTTTGGTAAAATTTGGCCATTTTTTGCAGGCTTTTAAGTAGGTAGAATGGCATATTTAAACCAAAACCTAAAAATACCATCAACAAATGGACATGATACAGGAGAACTAGTTTTTATCTACCCTCACAGGTGACAAACTTATTAATTATCAACAGTAAACCATGCCATCATGGTTTAAATAAAACAATGGGTATACCTTTTAAATTGTAACGCGATCTCTTTCAAACCATTAGTAGGTTCCATGGGATGCCTTAAAACTTGAGGTTTTTAAACCACCGAGCTCCTTCTTGGGGAAATCCATTGGCCTCTACAATTGAACCCTCGATCACTTCCAATTGTAGATCTCTTATCTTAGCCTTATCGCCATCGAAATTTTGGGCAAAGTCTTTAGGAAATTTGCAGTTAAAACTCTCGAATCGTTTTATGAACCCATCCCAACCATAATCCACAAGATCATCCACAACATCATCATGTGAGAGGAGATCCTATGAGCCATTCGGCTCCATCCTCACCACATGCTCCATCGATTTGGTCACACAAAACCAACAGGAATAACGAATGGTGGAGCATGTTCGAAACCACACAAAATAGAGGGTAAGCTTTGCATTTTCAGAGGAGACCCGATACCTAAGGCTTCAGGAGAAAGACACCATAGAAACCACTAGGACTATTGAGCAGATGTTGAACCAGAGGACATGAAAAAATGAAAACCACCTTGTCAAATGACTTCCAAACCGAAAAACAAATACTTATCACTTGAGGCAATGAATGCAAGCTTGTGCTAGCAGGACGAAGGAGTAATTGTTTGAAGGCATGTCTATCAGTCATGTACCATAATGATGGGAATGTGGTATGACTACAAGGGATAACATTCATATTTGAAATTACACCAAAGTTATTTTTTGATGCACGATCATAGATGCGGTAACGTGATAATCAAAAAATTCAAGGAATAAAATGCCTAAGGCATAACCCCAAGCTAGACAACTCATGTGCTAATGGTAAGAAAGTAACCCATAATACGATAGGTTCACAAGTTTTTTAAGGTTCTTAAAATTATTAGATGCCCTCAGGTGTTCATCTAATTTTATAAAAGGAAACTCTAAAACTGTATGATGTATTCAAACCAGAGCTTGTTCTAATTTCATGCTTACATTCATGAAATTGAACCAAAAAAATGAGAGATTAAAAGAAATGAAATCACACATAGCTAATCAAACGAATCTTTCAAAACAAAAGATGATAGAAATCTTTGCAAATATAAAAAGGCAGCTACATAAAATTTTATCCCATTAAGACGATATTTTACAATGATAAAATCAACATAAATATATGGCTGTGAACAATGGAGACATGTTGGGCAAAGCAGTTTTCTCTGCATCATCAGAAATTTATAACAAGGAACAAATAACTCAGATGGTTACCATAAACAATTACAATACAGATCAATCATTTTGACATTAACTCGAAAAAATAACACAGTCATGTCATTGAATAAAGTTCTGTCCAAAAATTGCAATCTGACATTTCGTTTCAATCAAAGAGATAGCGATAATTGTACAAGCAACTCCAATACCGTTGACAGGGCCACTGCTGCTAGCAGGTGTTTATAGCCTCAGAAGGGATGTCATTTAACCCTCTCCAGTACTTCGATCCCATCCAAAAGTCATCCATCTATGATAAAAAAAAAAATTGACACCCGATCAATTTAAAAAAAACACACTTGAGGATCTTTGAACCCAACATTTCTTTGCTGCGAGCAGGCCTGTTCAGTGCCCCGACGAATTTGTATTGGTATCATGTATGCATTTACCTGCTACCAGCAGACCTGTTCAGTATCCTAATAGGTTTACCCACAATTCCCACACTTTACAGTGCTTCCAACTCTCTAAAATTTCTTATAAAGTTTCAGAAACTTCACGATAACAAGAGAGCAGGGTGATACTAAAGATTTCACAGCTAGGCAATGTTAGGATTGATCTTTTATAATTGTTTTTTTGTTCTTTGAGAACTAATAACTTTCATCATAATTTGGACATTTATATTTTAGTCAAGAAATCATATCAGGAATGGGGAAGCACTATGAGTTGATCTCATTAGAACTGGGATGATGTCAGAAGTTTTAAAGATAATCCTATTTCCCTCAGACTTAAAAAAAATAGACGGGAACAATGACTGGACAAAGACTTACCGTAACTCATTTGAGTTTAGAACTTAATGTGAAGATGTATTGAATTGTTATCAACTACCATTGGTGAAAGATACAATTATGTTTAATACTGAATGATGATTCAGAAATAATCATTAGGGAAAAACAAAAAAAAAACAAACAAACAAAAAATAAAACAAAATAAATTGTAAGATAAAATATTTACAAAACGGGTAAATCTGATTCTTTCAAGTGAAGTAGACTGGCCATTCACTGGAAAAGCGTCTCGTTTTCCATCTAAGTTCTGCAAACGAAAATAACTATGACCTAAATTTTTAGAAATGAAAAAAGGCCCCAGCCATAGGTTTTGAAACTTGGTATGTTCTCATTTATTCTCATGCACTTTGTTCCATTTGAGGACCAAATCCCCTACATTAAAAGTCATTTCTAAGGATGAACTTGTATCGAACCAACTCTTTACAATTTGTTGATGCTGGTCCAATTTTTGTTTTTCTTGTGTCCTTACTTCTTCCAATTTTAATAAAGCGTTTATCCGATTTTCTAAAGGAGGACATTCCTCTTCTTGAACTTTATGCGACAATTGTAGAGAAAGGAGCAAGACATGTGGAGGAAGGATGGCTTCTCTTCCACAATGAGGAATAAAGGAGAATTATCGATGGAAGATTTTGGAGTGACTCTATCAGCCCAAAGTTCCTTGTACAATGCATTGTGCCAATTTTTGTGGTTTTCCGACACTGTTCTCTTTATTATCTTGATCAGATTTTTATTCGTTGATTCGGCCAAACAGTTTCCTTGTGGGTAATAGCTGGAAGATTATTTTAGTTTAATCCCTCTTTCTAAAGCAAAGACATTCATATCCAGGAAATAAAAACAAGAATCATTTTTGAACACCAAACATTCAGGGATTCTGAAACGAGTGATAATATGAGAATTTCGAAACAAGACTATCCAATTCATGTTGACTACTTTTAATGGTAAGGCTTCATACCATCTCGTAAAATAATCTGTTGTCATAAGAATGTACTTATGTTGTTGTGAGGAAGGAGGATTAATCGGTCATATAATATCTAGGCTACACTACTGAAAAGGTGTGTCTACCATGACAGGATGCAAAGGAAAAACAACATTTTTCACCCGTCCTGTAGCCTTTTGATAGATTATACATTTGCAGGACAAAGTGTGAGCATCCTTAAAAATGGCAGGCCAATAGTAGCCATCCCTAAGTACTTTGTGGGTAGTAGTATCTCCACTAAAATGACCCTCGACATCACCAGAATGAAGTTCATCCAACACCCTTTCAGATTCCTCTTTTTCTAGGCAACCCAGAAAAACACCGTCAAAATTCTTTTGAAACAATATATCATTAATTAATTGGAAAGATGCAGATCTAAGCCTTAGTTCTCTTATGTTTTTAGGATCAAGGTTACGAGGAGAAGTTCCATGCAGTAAATAAAATATGATATTATCATACCATGAACTAGGCACAGTTTGTGTACAACATATTTTTGTTTCGTTATATTGATTTGCAACTGATGTATTTATTTGATTTTCTGATATTTCAACTAAATCAACTACCAATTTACAAAGGCCTTGACCTCTAACAATTTGTGCAGGTACTATTTCGAGATCATATTCCTGAAGGGATGTCATCCAATTTTCCCTTTTCTCCCCCAGTTCTTTCTGCACTAACAAATTTCTTACAACAGGGTAAGGAACAACAATTTTTGTCCTAGATTTTAAAAGGTAAGACCTGAAATGTTTAACTTCTTTGAAGACAACGTATGCCTACTGATCTACCGCAGGGTAATTTAATTATGTTTCTTTAAATGCAAATCTCATAAATGAAATAGTTATCTCGTTGTTTTCAACATTTTTCTGTGTGAGCATAGCAGCATAAGATCTGTCAGATGCAAAAGTATACAATGTGAAATCCTGGAAAACATCAGGACTCATCAAGGAAGTTTCTTCGGTTATAGATTTTCGAATGGAATTAAAATCTTGATTCTCTTGTGATCCCCATTTGTATAGAACATCCCTTTTTATCATATTTTGAAGAGGTCTAACCATCTTAGAAAAACTTGGAACCAATCATCTAACAAAATTAATTTTACCCAAAAAGGATTGCATGGCCTTTTTGGAAGAAGGCAGGGGGAGGTTTGTAATGGCTTGGGTTCTTTCTGGATCAATTATCATTCCATATTTAGAGACTATAAACCCAAACAATTTCCCTTGTTCTATTTCAAACACTGATTTTTTAGGATTGAGAGAAATACCGAACTTGCGATATCGTTCTAACACAACCCTAAGATGAGACATGCGATCTTTCCTGTTTTTGGAAAAGACAATGACATAATCTAGGTAGACCACAACTAACTAATTGATAAGGCCACGAAAAACAATGTCCATTTCTCTCTGGAAGGTGGCACTGGCATTGATCAATCCAAAAGGCACTTTTCTGTAGATGTAGGTGCCTCATGGGGTACGAAAAGTAGTTTTCAGTTTATTTGAAGGATACATAAGGACATGGTTATACCCTAAGAAACCATCTAATAAATATATTCTTTCAGAACCAGATACTTGTTGCAGAATTTGTTCCATTGGAGGAACGAAGTAATTGTCTTTATCAGAGGCTCGGTTTAAGTTATGAAAGTCAACACAAAGTCGAATTTCCCCATTTTTCTTCCTTACTGAGACTAAGTTGGATACCCACTGAGTATGCCAGACTTTGAAAATGATCTTAGCAGTGAGTAATTTATTTAGTTCCTTTTTTACAGTGGGTTCTAATTTAGGATGCATTTTCCTCATTTTTTGTTGAAAAGGTTGGGTTTGGGGATTCATAGGAATTACATGTTGTATTATGTTTGGATAAAAAAAATTTAGATCGTCATATGTCCAAGAAAAAAAATCTTTGAATTCTTTAAACAAATTTATAAATGCATGTTTTTCTTGTTCAGAACACCCTTTTCCCAGATTGATATTTTGAGGATTATCTTGCGTTCCTAAATTTACAGTTTCGTATAGTAAGGAGGAACTATTCGTTTTGCAATTGAATACCCCTCTAAACTTGTCATGTAGATCATAAAAATTTTCTAATATAACAACATATTTGGGGATAGAGTTTACCAGCTCGGATATTACCGTGAAATCTAGGAGGTTTTCATTATGGGTGCTTTTATCGATTACTACATCTTGGAAGGTGTCTTCCATATGCAGAAAATTGATGATCTGTTGATCATCATCAAACACTCACCAATTTGTGATTTTTTCAGGAATCGATGGCCTAAATAACAATTCAACCAAGAATGCGTTAGGATAAAGACCTTCAGTAGGAAATAATTTAGAGGCAACATTAGCTAATAAATCAACTTCTGAATTACTCGACCTAAGAATGGAATTTATATAGAAAGTGATAAATTTATGTATTAAACTCCATACCTTGGTTTGGTAGTTTTTCAAATGCGGTGATAAACAATGTATCGTGTTTCTTACCTGCTTGACTATGATTTCAGAGTCACCGAATACTACCAAAATTTGCACGTCAAGATACAATGCCTTCTTTAGTCCCTGCAAAATTGCTTCATATTTCGTTGTATTGTAGTACATTCAAATTCCAATCGACAAGCAATAAATGTTTTATTACCTTTGGGATCGATAAGTACACAACCAACACCTACCCCTTCTCGATATTTAGATCCATCAAAGTATAAGGACCAGATTTGTTCGTCATCAGCAATGTTCAGTGTACTTGCTAGAGTTGCCATCAGAGTATAGGCTGATATTTTGGATTGTTGTTCTAGGTCTGGGATAGAGGATATTTAGGTTATGAAATTTCCAAAAAAATTATTCATTCCTTATGTCTCAATCGAATTTACAACAGTAGTAAAAGGCTCATTGGGATCATTTAAATCTGTCACCGTGTACTTGAGATAACACTCTATCTTTATTCTGATCTTGTTAGGCTGTCCATTTTCTGGTAGCCACGGATGAGACCAATCCGTAGAAAAATATCCATGTAACTACTATGACCAATCTCTATTAAAATATAAACCATACACTTTTGGAATGTCAACAACACTAATATCAATTACTTGGTGGACCTTTGGGTGGGATGACAACCTTATCAACACATTTTTAAGTTCACCAATGACCTTGACATTAGTTTGATCTAACTGAATGATATTTAAATAAGAAGGTCTTACTTCAGCATTAATTTTTTGACACACAGATAGATGCATTACATTTGACGAGGCACCAGAATCAACCATTCAATTATGTACATTTCTATTGAAAACTTCGAAAGTTAACAAAAAAGGAGGCACATTTTTACGTGAGGAGATAACAAAATTCTACTGCTTTTTATTTTTGTACCTGAAATAGTTTTATCTAAGTTTCCCACATTTTTCTCAGATATGTCCCTTTTATCCTTATTTTCAGATGATTTTTTAATGGGGACATCTTTGGTTTTATTTGGGTCACTTTCTACTGATTTCTTGTTGATAGAGTCATTATTTTTATTGTTTTCAACAATACTTTGGAGGATTTTTTGTAGGATAAGAGGAAATTTAAGTAATTCAAAAACTGATATAGTTGCCCTTAGTTTTTTAAGATCTTCAATAAAATCATATTCTAAAACTGGGGCAACAGAGTTTTGTCTAGTTTCAATTTGCTTTGGTTGTTTTGAAATCACATTCCTACTTGTTTCGGGTGAAAGTTTATTTTGTGCTTTACTTCGGGTGTTATAAGGATGGACAGTTACAAAATTTGCTTGAAATATGTTGTCCGACAGATGCCCAAAACCAAGAGGAGATGAGTCCTCCTCATGAGGTGTTTCTTCTTCACCTGTATCTTCTTTATTTTCAGGGGGTGCAAAAATAGAGTTATCATGTGTTTCCAATATTGTTTGCAAAGCATATTGTAGTCCTTCAAAGTTTAGACCTTATGTGGTCGGGTTTGGCCGGTTTGGAGGAAAATATTTTCTAAAAGGTGTTCTAAAACCTCCTTTACTTGTATATGCTTGCTCAGTGGATATTTTCAATTCTATGACCTGATTGGATAATTTATGAAAATCTTTCTGCAAACTTTCTAAGTCTAATGTCTCTTGTTGATTTTTATTTTGAGGAAGCCTAGTGAGAATTTCTATTTTCTTTTAAGAAGATGAAGCTATTTCAGCCTCACTATTTAAACTATCTTATAAGCTGAGAATGTCCTTCTCAATAATGACTATCTCCTCAAAGGATTCTAATAATGTGTTATTTTTGGACCTTTTAACCCATATGGCTATATTATTATGCAGGGCCTTAGTATAGTACGCAACAGTCAATTTTTCTACAGGCATCAAATCTACAGGGATTTTTTTTTTTTAATGTTTGGAATCTCTGGTTGAAGTCCTTAACTTTTTCTTTAGGGTTCATTTTCAAACTAGAGAGTTCCATTACCAATACTTCTGGAGATTTATCATCTCCGAATTGTTCTAGAAAACAGGCTTCAAACTTGTCCCAAGAGATGATGGTTTGAGGTTATTGCGCAAAATACCAGGTTGAGGCATTCCCCTTAAAATTGTAATGGAATAACATGCACATGACATCCTCGTGCTCGACACTCCGGAGTCTAACAACTAACATAAATTTCTTGATGTGATCCTCAACTGATTGCTTCGAATCTGGATCAAATTTGGGCAGCCACTTCTCCAAATGTTTGGGCAACGGGTGTTGGGGTCCAGGTACTACCATGACATATTGATCGAGCCAAGGTCTGGTGGGATTATTTTGGTTTTCCATGGGATTTGGTGGAGTTGAAGGTTGAGATTATTCAGATGAATAACTTTTTTTTTCCGAGGATTCCTCTCTTGAAGAGGGTGGAGAAGAACTAGGTGGGGATGGTGGGATACCAGATCCTCCAGGACTAAGGATTAGTTCTTCAGAAGGATCGATGATATTACCGCCTAATGGGTTTTCGGGTAGATCAGTGTCTTGAGGTTTTCCTTGAAGATTGGTGAAATCAAGGGGTTGGTTAAGTTGTCTACCAGATTGTATGATTCGGGATAATGCACTTTGATTTCTTATAATTGACTGGAGAACAATTTCTTGGATATCAATCCCTTGAGGAACTGTTGTCACCGGTTCGACGGGAATATCAGGAGTAGTGTTTGAGGTAGTAGCTAGATCAAGTGTAACGTTAGTGTCTGAGCAACTAGACGTCATGATAGGAGAATGCTTGTTTGGGGGAGTCTTATGACCTCCACGTGCCATCAATGAATTTCAGGCCCTCCTTCTAGCACCATTTTTTGACAGGCATTTATGACACACCGTCAACGGGAAGGGGAGATCTAGATGGGGGTTATCTATTTAACCCAAGTCATTTGGTATAAACTACCCTGACGGGTTATATGGCTTCATTAGCCAACTAGGATTCTAAAAACAACTAAAACATGTGAACTAACTAAATATACATTTCTAAAAATCAACACTTTAATTACAAATGCTTAACTAACAATGTTTATATACAATAGATATATACAATTTAAAAGGTTTAAACAAAGCCTTGTGAAAATAATTTGTTTTAAGATAAATGGATCTAAACAAGATTAAATATAACAAAATTATTCTAATACTTTAAATACAAAACTAATAAACAATGAATGAATATGATTGTAAATGATATAACGAAAATAGACAAATCATTTAATGTTTAATGATGCAATCACTATTCATTCACAAATTAACAAATTAAATAAATAATACACTAACTAACCTCTCGTTGATCAACAGTACTAAACTAGATTCATCTCTATTTATTTGTGTGAGCTCCTCTTGTCCTGTGTCAACTGAAAACCTATGACAAAATCAAACATAATACTTCCTGAAGAAACTCAAAGAAGTCTTTTATATTCTAGAATGAGTTTATGACGACAGAAAGACAAATGGTTATATATCATGTGACCTTGAAATGTCTAATAACTGAGAATGAAAGAAAATCAAATTCTCGATAATGGTGTTACTAGCTATCTAGCCTCATATGTAAACTCAAAATACTTTAATAGATGATTAGTCATAGATATCAACTGAACCAAACGATAATGAACGACATAAGGAAAAGCATGATATAAAATATTATGTGCAGAACAGACTAAAGCTAGTTCAGTACAGATAAAATTTCACATCTAAAATTACATGAGAAAACAATGAAAAACACTGCACAGTCTACACAGGATGAAATCCAAAGAATAAACTGTTTTCCCATATAGTTTCAAAAAAGTATGTCCATTATATGGTCCAGGGGGAATTGCCTCTATCACTAGGAAAACATTGTTATTTAAACAAGTTTCTGATCTATTCCTCCTATCATGTAAGATAGAGGAAGATCTTTTAAAATAATTTTTTTACTAAAATAAAATAACAAATAGATACCTATGTTGAAGTCTTTCAACACAAAATAGTTAAATTAATAAACATTGTTTTTCAAAACAGAAAATTACTAGTCCACTAAACGCTCAACCCATGGCTCATTCCCTTAATCGTAGCCTATCAATCTGCTTTCCACCTGAAACAATGAAAACGGAAATCAAATTTAGACAATGATCAAAACTAATAATTCAAAAAGACAAGCTACATAATCTTTCGATTTTGTAGCTAGTCTAAAATAAAAACAAAATCAAACCGAATTTACTTATTATCTAAACATAATCAAATTGTGAAATACCACAAAACTATTTACCAATTCATACCTTCGAAAGAGAGGCATCAAACAGATCTGATTTTATAATAGTACTGAAATTGGTTGAATTTTAATAACCACATGCCCAGATCACTTAATACGCTTGTTGGCTTTGTGTGAGTTTGATCGAACACAAGCTCTAAGCTCATCATTTTCCCTCTCAAGAACTACGTTTCGAGTAACCACTTGATTAAACTGTGCCTATAGGTAAGGAACATCTTGATAATACCTTTCAATCCAATCAAAACAATTCTCACAATGTACCGGTTCCATGCTTGGTAAAGGCTGATTTTTCTCTGTAATGGGTAACTTACCCTGTTCCATGATTTTGAGATCATGTTGAATGCCTAAAAAACCTTGTTGTTTCTTTAAGAATGAAGGCAGATTCAATACAAAATCGAATTGTGGTGTATCGACATCGGTATCATCCTTAGAAATCTTTTCATCGACCTCAATAACAGGGATAGGCTTTTCATGATAGAGATTTATATTTCTTACCATTCTGGATATGAGTCGACCACATATTTTATTTTTGAAATCGATGTCTGGAATTCTCTGTGTTTTTCGCCTACCATGTTTCTTGATTTTAACTCCATTTAAATAAATCCTAATTGGCTCAATACTAGGAACAACAAGGACTTTATCCTTCATACCATCCAATACATATTCTAAGGATTTCTTGGGGATAAAATCGTTCCTCAAGCTTTTTCCCTTAGATGACTTATGGACAAAAATAGGGGTTTTAGTTATAGACACAGGTCTTTCATCCAATTCGACGTGAAGGTTTTCCAGAGAGGGGGTTGATTGACAATGACTAGATGGATCATTAAAACACGGAGGTGATTCTATCTTGGTTTCAGGTAGGGCGAGCCCATTACTATCCACGAAATCTTGCCAACTATCCCCAACTTTAGACAATTGTGAAATGACCAGAATTTGAATCAAGCCATGATGGAATAAACTAGAATATGCATTGAGGTTTTTCCTTTTGTAAAATTTGGCCATTTTTTACAGGCTCTTAAGTAGGTATAATGGCATATTTAAACCAAAACCTAAAAATACCATCAACAAATGGACACGATAGAGGAAACCTAGTCTGTGTATACCCTCACAGGTGACAATCTTCTTAAGTGTCAATAGTAAACCATGCCATTGTGGTTTAAATAAAACAATGGGTGTACCTTTTACACTATAATGCGATATCTTGGAATCCATTAGTAGGTGCCATGGGACACCTTTGAACTTGAGGTTTTTAAACCAGTGATCTCCTTCTTGGGGAAATCCAGTGGCATCTACAATTGAACCCTCGGTCACTTTCAATTGTAGATATCCTATCTTAGCCTTAGCGCCATCGAAAGATTGGGAAAAGGATTGAGAAACTTTGAGGTTAAAACCCTCGAATCATTTTATGAACCCTTCCTAACCATAAGCCATGAGATCATCCACAACATTGTCATGTGAGAGGAGAGCATGTGAGCCATTCGTCTCCATTCTTACCACTGGATCCATCGATTTGGTCACATAAAACCAGCAGGAGTAGTGGCGGGTGGAGTGTGTTAGAAACCACATGAAATAGAGGCTAAGCTCTGCATTTTCATAGGAGACCCGATACCTAAGGCTTCTAGAGAAAGCCACCATAGCCACCACTTGGACTATTGAGTGGATGTTGAACCAAATGACATGCAAAAATGAAAACCACCTTGTCAAATGACTGCCAAACCCAAAACTGAAGACTTACCACCTAAGAAAAGGAATGCAAGCTTGTGCTAGGAGGATGAAGGAGTAATTTTTTGAAGGCATGACTATAAGTCTTGTACCATAAATATGAGACTGCGATATGACTACAAGGGATAGCATTCATATTTGAAATTACACCAAAGTTATTGTTTGATGCAGGATCGTATATGTGGTAACATCATAATCAAAAAATTCAAAGAATAAAATGCGTAAGGCATAACCCCAATGTGGACAACTCATGCGCTAATGGTAAGAAAGTAACCCATAATACGATAGGTTCACAAGTTTTTTAAGGTTCTTAAAATTATTAGATGCCCTTAGGTGTTCATCCAATTTTATAAAAGGAAACTCTAAAAACTGTATGATGAGTTCAAACAAGAGATTTTTCTAATTTCATGCTTACAGTCATGAAATTGAACAAAACAAATGAGACATTAAAATAAATGAAATCACACACACAGCTAATCAAACAATTTTTTCAAAACAAAAGATGATAGAAATCTTTGCAAATATGAAAAGGTGGCTATAGCAAAATTTTATCCCATTAAGACGATATTTTACAATGATAAAATCGACATAAATATATGGATGCCAACAGGATCTTACAGAACTCTGTCGTGCTGCTCAGTTTGAATTTTATGCCCCCAAACCAAATTGGCCACATATCCTTGAATGGCTTGAAGAGGTGAGTTGCAAATCGCGATAAAACTCAAACCATGACTCGTATGGGAGAACTGTCAGTTGCCTTGGATCCAGAGCACTGATTTTCAACTAGGGGGGGGCTCTGCTGTCATTTTTTCCAATGAAAAACCATTTGTTTTAGTATCTCTGACACTAGGTTTTTGGTCAATGCGGCATAGTGAAATTTATGAAGAGGAGGTTGATTTTCAAGAACACTATGTCGGGAATTTGTGGCTCGTGTAGTCATGTGGTCCTTGGTCAAATAGACTTGTGGGATCTTATGAAACTCCATTATGCCACTCAGTTTGTATTTTATGCCCCCGGACCAAATTGGCCACATGTCCCTGAATGGACTGAAGAGGCAAGTTGAAACTCATGATAAAAATCAAACTGGGAATCGAATGGGTGAACTGTCAGTTGCATTGGATCCAGAGAACTAGGTTTCAACTAGGGTGGGCCCTCCTCTATCATTTTGTCCACTAGAAAACTATTTCTGAAGTATCTCCAACACTAGGGTTTTTCTCAATGCTTATTACATATGTTTAGGAAAGGAATTTCAAGGAAAGGAAAGTTAAGGAAAGGCATGGAAAGTGATAAGGAAATTGAAGGAAAGGCATGGCATGGAAAGTGATACGGAAAGGCAAGTGAAGGAAAGGCATGGAAAGTGAAGGAAATTCATTGCATGGAAAGTGAAGGAAAGGAAAGGTAAGTGAAGGCAAGGCAAGTGAAGGAAAGGCAATGCAAGTGAAGGCAAGGCATGAATGGAAAGGAAAGTTAATACAAGGGTTTTTCTCATTGCTTATTACATATGTTTAGGCAAGGCATGTCAAGGCAAGGAATGTCAAGGAAAGGAAAGTGAAGGCAAGGCATGGTAAGTGATAAGGAAAGTGAAGGAAAGGAATGGCATGAAAAGTGATAAGGAAAGGAAAGTGAAGGCAATGCATGGAAAGTGAAGGAAAGGAATGGCATGGAAAGTGAATGCAAGGGAACGTAAGTGAAGGAAAGGCAAGGAAAGGAAATTGAAGGCATGGCAAGTCATGAATGGGAAGGAAAGTGAAGGAATGGCATGGCATGGAAAAGGAAATACAAGTGAAGGAAAGGCAAGTAAAGGCAATTGAAGGAAAGGAAAAGAAAGTGAAGGAAATGAATGAATAATAAAGAAAGTGAAGGAAAGGCATGGCATGGAAAAGGAAATACAAGTGAAGGAAGGGAAAGTGAAGGCAAGGAAAGTGAAGGAAGGGAATGAATGGAAAGGCAAGTGAAGGAAAGGCATGGCATGCTATGGAATGACATGGCATGGCATGGAAAAGAAAATACAAGTGAATGCAAGGCATGGAATAGCATGGAAAGTGAAGGAAAGGCATGGAATGGAAAGTGAAGGAAAGGAAATGCATGGCATAGAAAATCAAGGCATGGCATGGGTATGTTTTAAGGCATGGTATATTTTAAGAACATTATAAATATTTTAATAGCAGTCAAAATGAAGAAAAAATTATCCGTTTTAGATACCTATATGGTTATTCAAGTAGACCATCGATATCACTTCTAGTAATGTTGGCTTCCATTAACTTCTCTTGCTAAGAGTAAGGAAAGAAGTAGTGTACCTTTGATGAGTTATTAGTTGGAATTGTTTGTAGTCGGAGGTTTGTACAAATAACCAAGTTTTTAAAGTGGTATACAACTTGACCTGGTTTATAATATTGAAATACACAATCACCTTTATTTTTTGTTCTTTCATCCTATTTCATATATTCTCCTTTAATAAGAATAGACCCTATTGAAAATTCAATTCCTCCGAAGTTTGTTATTAATTGCATGAGGGTCTTCTTTCCCTCTAAGCATCGTGCCAACCAATAATCAGTTCCCCATTCATTATCTCTTGGGGAAACCACTGCATATATGTGCCCTGCAAAAAATGGAGTGCCAAAATGTGAGTCCACTAAATGACCAAATCATAACACATTCATTCTAGTTAATCAAAATTTAATAGAAGGATTCAATGAACTTGGCAGTACGAGATCTGAGACATGATCATAATCTGTTGAAATAATTGATTGGTCCCCCTCTAATTGGGATAATTCCATAGTTATACATTGACCAATGGGGAGTGAAACATGATTCCATCTATAATCCAGAGTGTCGATTCATAATCATCGCATTCATTACTACTACATGGACCACAAAAGCAAGAAAATTTTCTCGTCCATATTTTGACTATTGCATTGTTTGAAGTTCTAACTGAATGGAATCCACAAGTGCCTTGGATTGTTTTGAATTCATACCTCTTTGTTTGATATACATCTACCACCTCCCAAAAATATCTATATACATGTCCTTTCTTATGTGATTGGTCTTCACGGGTTCATGTTCCCTCTCCCATTACTAAAGAACAACATTCAAAAATGGATTTTGCATCTTGAATAAGGGAAGTAGTAGTGAACTTCATTTCTTTCCTGTGTAATTATCTTTTTATGCATGCACTTGCTCCATCATGCTCCCATTTTCCATGCCCAGACTCAAAAGAGTTACAAATGTGTGGTACCTTTAGTTTTTTGTGCAACATACACAACCATTGAAATACACGAGAATTTTTGAACTGGCCTCTGCAACCATCTGACCAAATCCAATGTTGATCCATCTGTATGTTCTTCTCCTTAAGCTAATTGTAGAACAAATAAAAACAATGTTGTAAATAGGCTAAGTCATGGCATTGATCATCACTTATGTAAGAGTGATACTCTTTCAATATAACTCGGTTTTGTTCATTACTATCTAGTCCATGCTTGTATGTGATATGTACCATTATGTTGACCTACTCTGAGTGATAATATTGGATTTGAATCTCATTTTTCAGTTGAAGGGTGTAGTTCTCAGCAAAATAAAGCATTGATAACACAGTACCAACAAGAAATGTATCTTTGCATATTCTAAAATGATTGTCCTGCCATCAAGCCACATGGACATGTTGAATATAATGTCATGTCTTTTCGATGAAGTCCTTCATGAATTCACAAACTTGTACTTGGGAAGTAACCAATTGTATCTTTTTTCTCTCATGTCCTCCATCAATTTCATATGTCACATATTTAAATATTTGCAAGGAAACCTCCTTCCTCCCAAATTCATACTCATCGCTTACATGGATGCACTTGCTTGGTAATGTCATTCCACCACACCTAGGGAATGTCCCATCTAAGCATGCATTTTTATAAAATGTAAAACCCTCTAGACTTGTACACAATATGTTGTGAATAAAGTATCTAGATGACAACAACGACAATATAACTAGGCATTCCTGCAAAAGGTTGTTGTGTAAAGCACAATATATATATATGTGTGTGTGTGTGTGTGTGTGTGTGTGTGTGTGTGTGTGTGTGTGTGTGTGCATGTGTCGTAATAATAACCATATTCAATGTGATATCTAAAACAACAAATGTTACGAATTGTGTTTATTTGAACATACCAAGGCTTGCATTTATGGAAAGATCTTTGGCCTAAGTTAAGTGAAAAATGTGCTTTTCTGAATCTCTCATATAATTTTGTCTATGTAATGACAAGATAGTGTTTAATATGGGGTTCACGGTCCCTAGATCCCCTTCTCAATTTTAGTACATATTTTTGGTTGGAAGAGGGCCTTGTGTTATCATGCCAGAAATCCTGCTCTAGTCCCTTAACCACTCCATGTAAATTCATGTCAGAAAGAGGTAGCCTTCCAATGAAGGCCCACAAATATTTTGGGACACCTATTTCAAGGCTATCTCATCTATGAGAATACTTTCTAAGGGTTTTTACATTTCATTTCAATAGGTGAGAGGTTTTTTGTAGAAAGCGATGTTTTCTTGTAATATTGCTAACAATTGACTGGGACAAGACACGTTGGGATGCATTGTGGTCTTTAGAATGTGACTTCTTACCAATTCTTTGAAAATCGTCTACAAGGTTTTGTACTATATGATGACTTGTTTCTACACTTTTGACTGTTTTAATGCCTAAAATTCTCCTAACAACAGTCAAACTTCTAGATTTTAACAAATATAAAAATAGTTGACATTTAGCAGCATCGGATTTTGGTTCAAAATATTCTTGAATGATTTAATAAGGGTGATAACGAATAGTATAGTTAGGTAACTGACCTTCAAGTGATGATAGACCACTTTCATTGACCTAAATGTGTTTAGGAGTTCTTCGCCTCGTAGTTCTCAATCTAGGTAGGGATGATGAACCCATATTTTGGGACTCTTGACATCCCTGTTGTGGAGTTAGCAATGTTGCAATTCATTCCCCTTCAATCACTAATGGATCAACTATGGGAGGATATTGCACACTGGATTGTCTAGTTTCTAGAACATTTGACTGTCCAACAAGAGATTGCACTACATGACCTTCTTCACCGCAACGTTGTGCACCAATTGCTTCTCTAATTGCATCCATTGTATAATCATCTCCAAGAAAATCCTCCATCATCCGATCATCAACAAAAATTTGTCTTGATGAGATATTGTTTGGATTTATCTCTAATGAACTCTTGCGCTTTGCTTCTAGTGATGGAGAAGAAACAATAGCGGCATCTATTCCGCTAGAAATTGTATTTCCCTCATGTGAAATCCTACTCTTTGACATACGTAACTTTTATTTTTCTCTTTCTTCTTCTACCTTTTCAATTGGTTTTTCATTTCTAGAGGAATTTGATTATCGAATCCGGTGGTTCCCCATGTTTAAATATAATAATTGGATTCCAAACAGCCACCACAAATTTGTCTTTGTATTATGTAATAAGGAACAACAAAGTGGAGAAATTGTGTTTTTATACAAAAGAAGACACATCTAATAATTCCAATTCCAATTGCACTTGCACAAATTTTTCTTCCAATTCCAAGAAGACACAAGAATATACAAACAACAATTCCAATTGCACTTGGACAAAATTGTCTTCCAAGTCCAAGAAGAAACAAGAAGATACAAACAACAATTCCAATCGCACTTCAACAAAATTGTCTTCCAATTCCAAGAAGATACAAGAAGATACAAACAACTATTCCAATTGCACTTGGACAAATTTGTCTTCCAATTCCAAGAAGACACAATTAGATACAAACAACAATTCCAATTTCACTTGACAAAGTTGTCTTCCAAATTTTTCTGCAATGGTCTGGCAATAGCGCAAAAGTCTTTATGAATCTAACAAGAATGCTAAAAAAAGTAAAACTTGCCTATGCAGGATGCTTTTGTCTGAAGTTGTTGCATTTTTTCTCAACCATGAGATGGATGAGGTGGGGTGTGCTTGGCACTAAAATATGCCTAGTAGGAATGCACACGTGTTCCTAGAATACTTGTGCACTAAAGCGTGTGCGCGTTCTAGGAACGTGTGCATGTTATTTTTGAGTATAAATGACCAACTCAGTCAATTCAGAGGAGCGTCTGTGTGCTCTTAATGCAACATATATAGAATTTAATATCCACCAAAGCATTTTATGAATAAAAATGTATAGGGGTATGGGGACAAATAAGGCCTAAGGGGTTAGGATTGAAAATGTTATCAAGGATAGAGAAATGGTTAGAGCACCAAGATGTGAGTGATGTGGGTGCAAGGGTTGTACATAAGGTATATGAATAGTTCACTCAGGGATCGATTTAAGATGGGGTTAAGGACTGAGTATAAGTTATTTCTATGATTATATGGAGCTAGGGGGGTCTATGTCATTTTCTACATCAAACTCTAGGTCAACATTGGAATCTAGATATAGCTCTATGTGGTGGTATAGGTTCATATTACAATAGGGAAATGGTAATATTATATCAATCCTATAGTAGATGGATCAATGAGATGGAGGAGAATCAATTACTTTGATGGAGAATCCAAAGATTCATTCAATGATTAGCAACAGGGTAGGCATGAGATTTCTACTAGACATTGTGCAACTGTCAAGCTTGTACGCTGGATAGGGACTGAAATCTGTAACCTTCCAGTATATGATAGGGTATATGACTTACATTCATTTATTAATAATATGGAGCAATAGTTTGAGGAACGAAAGAGGATTCCTACACTATATATTTCTCTTAGGGCTACTCCAGCCAGATGGTGGGTGATACATAAGGAACATCTTTCCACATGGGAAAATTTTCTTGTTGCTATGAAAGATAGATTCGAAACTACACATGAAACTCATGTTCTTTAGAATAATACAAACACATTTACTATGGCAGTCTATAAGGGAGACACTGATAGAAAATATCACATTAGTAGTTGTGCAGCTAGATGGATGGTAGAACAAGGTCTACATCAATCTCTGGGTCTGGTGACAAGATATTTGGAGGAATGGAACGTACTAAAATGGACATTATGACCATGTGGAGGTTTATATCTTATGATATTGTAGTTGGCGCAGACCCTACCCCTCTGGGGTTGTGCGACCTCTCGGTCTAGGATCGTTTGAACCCCTAAGTCTAAGTGACTTTTCGGCTCCCTACTGGAACCCGATAAACTTTACCATAGGTCCTTATTTCTCCAAAGTGTGGGTCCTCTTAACCCCATGGCTCTCTTCTTGGCCCTTCAAAGGAATTCGGTGGTGACACTCGTTCTCCGTGCTAGGCCCTTTCTATCATGTGACCCCGGGCTATGTCCTGGGGCTAAATCACAAAAAGAGCTTCAGCTTTGGGCTTCAACTTTTCCCATGACAACCAAATCCTATGTTCCCAAAGTTTGAATTAGTGAACTCAAATGGCACAAGGATCAATAGTCCCCATCCATCCCTTTGATTGATGGTTGTGATCTATTCAAACTCCGGCCTTTGGGATTCTCTTTCTATATTCCTCGGATCTCTCCCGAAGTACTACTCCTCTGAATAGTGTGGATTTCTTCCACACATCCCTTCTAGATCCAATAGTCTGGATTCAAACCACACTTTGTGACTTTGCGAATATTGTGGTCTACTCTTGGCAAACCTCCTGAAGCTCCAAATCCCAGATATCCTGATCTTTTTCCACCTGTATCCTCCCAAAGATGGATGATTCTTCCTTCCTTTGGGACTTCGGCGATTCCTTCCTCCTTGTTGATACTTGTTAGCGTCAGAAGTGACTCATGGATTGCTTGCAGGAGCAGAGCCCAACGCCCATCAGTTTTATGTCACGATAGTTTTAATGGGTGATCAAATGGGTAGAGACTTAGGAAGGTATCGTTCTAACTCGGGAACTGAGTCTGGTATGTAAGGAACAAAGGAGGTCTTGATGTAACTTCAGTCAGTGAGTTGATTTAAAGATGAGTAGGTTGAAGACTTGGTGAGAGGAGTGAGTAAACTACCTTAGGCAACAGGCCTTTCAGCAGTTTGTATAAGAAAAACTCTGAATGTAGGATCCTCTTGGTTCAGGGCTTCGAGAAACTAAAAAGGGGACTTGACTGGATCCCCCAATTCCAAGTCGTTCAGTTCTAAGAAAATCATAGGGACTGATTAGAAACAATGCAACTGTTACAGTGATCCAACCTACATCATCCTATAACAGTTACAACTCGACTGGATCCTCCAATTCTGAACTGCTCTAACACAATGTAAACAAAGACGTGAAAGAAACTGACATTCATAAGGAAAGAAGTCTCAAGAGTCCATGCATAACTAGAATAACAGTGCTTCATTAAAGTTTTACAACCGGGAGCCTCGCTCAACCATCGATGGATTACAAAATACAAAGACTGAGTCTATATACTCAGAAAAATTCACCTAACAGAGGCGTGCTCAATCATCCAAGGCATGGTGTCCCTTCAGTTAAACTCGGATGGCTATTCTTCGTCATACTCCACCTTAACTGCGCATGGATCCTGTAAGGGGAGTAGCTGAGCCATTAAGTGTCGAGTTAGTGTGTGCAGACCTCTCTAGCTAGTCGAGGACTCGGCATGGCGTCTTTGGAAAAAATCAGTACACAGGACCCTCTCAGGCAGACAGCTTGCCAGATCCTCCATACTTTACACTTAATGAGTGAGGAGAGGTTTCAACCACCCCCTCTCACCTTCATTTACTCCAGTCGAGAACCAAGATTGAAATTGAATCAGATGGCACCTGGAGATCGTGATGATCCCTTATGTGACTAAACTCGATGCCTTTGGCCCCTCTTGCACAACTCTTTTATTTCCAAGTGACCACGGGTTGTGACCCTGCATTTATTCTCAAAGGTGCTTTCGGTGTTCGTGAATAGGAAGGATTTGATCCTTGCTTATCATAGTCGCAATGAGTGAAACGTCGGGATGGCTTAATTGGGCGCCATGCATCCCTCTCAGATCTGACGGTCCTAAACTCACTTGGTGATACTATGGGCCTAGGTCCTAGATGCTCTTGGCACTTCACTTCTTGGGGATATGAAGGAGCTTCTCCTTGTGCTTCGAAGTCACAATGGACGAAAAGGCGAGGAGCCTAATCGCGCACCAGGTGTCCCCTTTAGATGGACGGCTGAGACTGCTCCATGATACTGCGGGCCTGACTTTGTGCACTTTCAGCACTTCGGGGTTCAAGGTTTCAAGATGTAGAATGACATGGAACCCTTCCCCTTCGAAATCCCAAATGCCGAAATGCCGACGTGACTAGATATCGCGCCACACGTACTTTGGATGGACGACTGCTATCCTTTATTGTATGCAATATGGGCACTATCCATCGTGCTAATCTCGGCGCAACTCTGCTAACCACGATTTCCCATCGACCATCGATCTGCTCCTATGGATAAATCCAGACCGTCGACAATATAATTTCGCCCGCTTACTTGCTTGGAAGCCTGAAACGAGATTTTTCAATATAATTTCGCCCGCTTACTTCTCGTGCAACTTGTAGACCTGAATACTCTTGTGCCCAAGACAAGAATTGTTACTAACATTAGGCTCCATGGGGGATAGAGTCATCCCTGTGATGCTCTAAGGACTCGTTTTGCAGTTCCAGTGCCTTGTTGTTGGGCTATGGAGTCATTTATTTAAAACTTAAAGACGGAAAGAAAAACAATATTTACAACCGCGAAAGAGCCATGTGCGGCTCAAGAGAAAAATCTTTTTAGGAAATGCCCATTCACAGGGCCATTGAAAGCTTCTTGATCCTTCAAATCCTGTAACTTGTAGGTGTTATTCGAGAATACTTCAGAGACTTTGAAAGGCCTAATCCACAGGGATTTGAATTTTCTGTGCTTTCCTTTATCTTGTTTAGGAGCATCCCATTTCAGTACTAGGTCTCCTATCCAAAACTCTTCCTTCTTGGCCTTCTTATCAAAAACCTGCTTCATCCTTTGCTGATGGTCCTGAATTCTGCCCATTACCTGCTCCCTGGCCTGCTCGACTTCCACTAGCTGATGAATTCTTATGATTATGTCATCAGGCTCCTCTCGATGATCCTGGAGAAATTTTTCTATAGGAATGGCTAAATGGGAAGGAAAAACAGCCTCTGCTCCATAGAATAATTGGAAAGGAGATATTCCTAGAGATCTCTTCATGGTCACTCGATCGGCCCATAGAGAAAATTTCAATCTTGAATGCCAGGCCTTCTTGTTGTCTTCCAACAGTCTTTTGATGATCCTTATCAGGCTTTTGTTGGAGGACTCTGCTAAACCATTACCCTGGGGATAGTATGGGGTGGAGTGAATCAGTTTGATCCCGAATTGCTCATAGAACTTGGCTAACGGCTCAGCCCTGAAAGAGGCTGCGTTATCAGTGACAATCTTACTCGGGTAGCCAAATCTTGTGATGAGGTCTTCCATGAATCCAACGATTACCTTGTGGGAAGCATTCCTGGTGGGGATAGCTTCAATCCACTTGGTAAAGAAATCTGTAGCAGTCAGGATCCATCTGTGCTACCCACTGGAAGCGGGGTGAATTTCTCCAATGAAATCTAGGCCCCATTGCTGGAAAGGTCCTGAAACAATCACAGGATTTAACAACAAATACTTGAGATGTTGTTTTCCTGCAAATCTTTGACATTTGATGCAGGCTCTGACCCTTCTGCAGACGTCAGTAAATACGGTGGGCCAGTAGTATCCATCCCTGAGGATTTGTAGGCTGTGGTTTTCTAGAAATGATGCCCTCCACATAGGCTATCATGAAATTCAACCATGATCCTATTAGCCTCTTGTGGATATACACATTTCAAAATCAACCCCAGGGGGGTCTTTCCAATATAAAACTTGATCGATAAGGTAGTATCTGACTGCTTTGAGCTTCAGAGATTTTGCCTTGTTTCTTTGCAGGCCGTCTGGAGGCCGCAACTCTTGCAGGAAATATATGACATCCTTATACCAAGGACATCGAGCCAATGGGGGCTCCCTTTGAGGGTCTATTTCAGACAGCCGATCCTATTGAATTCCCGAGCATTCATTGATGAAACTTACACCCAAAGCTTGGCAATTTTCTTCAGCCAACAGCTTGGCTAAACCTTGACCTCTGATCAATTTGGTAGGCTTTATTTCCAGGTCAAATTCTAGAATCTTGGCTATCCACTTACTCCTCCTCCCGTCTATGTCAAGCTGAATAAGAATGTCTTTGACAGCAGCTGAGGGGACATAGGCAATGATTTTTTACTGCAGGACATAGGTTCTAAAGGACTTGAGATCCTTTACCAGGGCATAGGCCTGCTTCTCCATAGTGTCATACCTGACTTCAGCATCCCTCAATGCTCGGCTGAAATAGGCAATAGGCTGCTCTAGCCCAACCTCATTTGTCTGTAATAAAATAGCAGCCACCGTGTCAGGTGAGGTAAAATAGAAAATAAGGAAATCCTTTGAGTAATCGGGACTGATAAGCACAGGGGCTTTAGTCAAGGCCTTCTTTATTTTCTCAAAAGACTTTCGCGATTCAAAAGTCCACCTTACTTCATTTGCCTTCCTTAACATGGTTGTTATAAGTTTTACCTCATCAACAAAGTTAGGAACAAACCTCCTCAAAAAATTAATCTTGCCAAGGAAAGATTGGACCTCCTTCCTGGATCTCAAGATTGATAAGGCTCATATTGCCTCGACTTTGCTAGGATCGATCTTGACTCCTTCCACTGATACTATGTGGCCTAGTAACTTTCCCTCCTGCATGGCGAACAAAGATTTCTTGGGGTTTAATGAAATGCCAAAACTCCTACATTTCAGGAAAACCTTTCTGAGATGACAACAGTGTTCTTTATCAGATTTCGAAAATACTGTTATGTCATCCAAATAGATGACCACAAATTTATCGTTTTCCCCAATGAAAGCTATATCCATGGCACGTTGAAACATTGCCCCTGCATTCATCAATCCAAAAGGAATTTTGGCAGACATGAAAGTGCCCCATGGAGTGGTAAATGTCGTCCTTTCCCTGTCCTCAGGTGGAACAGAGATTTGGTTGTAGCTAGAGAAGCCATCAATCATGGACATCTTGGATGCTCCTGTTACCCTCTGCAATATATGTTCCATCTTTGGTAAGGGGTAGTTATCCTTCCATGAGCTCCTATTCAGGTTTTTGAAGTCTACACAGAGTCTGATTTCTCCATTCTTCTTCCTTACTGGGACCAAGTTGGCCACCCACTCTGAGTATCTTAGTGGTACGATTATCTAGGCCTGTAGCAACTTCTTCACTTCCCTCTCCATGATAGGCAACAGCATAAGATTGATCTGTCTTAGCTTCTGCCTAAATGGCTTTGCCTCTCTTTTCAATGGGATTTTATGCTCAATGACAGAAGTGTTATATGTTTTGAGATCTTCATAGGTCCACGCAAAAACATCATCAAATTCCCTCAAAATTCCAGCGTATTCAGACCTCTGCTCCTTTGTCAAACTTCTTGACAATTTGACAAACTTGGGTTCACTCTCAGTGCCAATGTTGCACTGAATAGTATCAGCGTCATCCTCCAAGATTTCCCCTTTTAATGACACATCATTTCTATCAAAAAGCCTTTCCAAAGGAACCAGTCCCCTTGGAATATGGTTGTTGGGGAGCTGCACAATGTTACACTCTGCAATTTTACTCATAAACTTACCCCCATCAAGATCTTCTTCAGAGATAGAGTCTTGGTCGATATGCATCTCTGAAAATTCTTCGACAATCTCCAAGAATCTCTTGATCTCAAGATCATCCTCGAATACCTTCCAATGTTTGATGTTGTCAGGTATGGAGGGCCTATATTTTACTTCTACATCGTATCTGAATTTGGGCGGCAAGGGAACTTTGAAACCGCTCGCTGATGTAGCCAAGGAATCGGCCACTATGTTCTTCTCTATTGGGACGAAAGAAATGTTGAATGTTGAGAAGAAACTGTCAATTAAGTCCCATACCTCATTTTTGTAGCTTCTGAGTCGAGGATTCTTAGCCTGATAAGCATTTCTGATCTGCTGGACCACCAACTCTGCATCTCCGAACACTACTACCTCCTAAATTCCCATTTCCCTTGTGGCTCTTAATCCTAGGACAAGAGCTTCATACTCTGCCACATTGTCGGTAGCTTCAAATTCTAATTTGTATGACAGAGATATGGTTTCCTAAGCAGGTAACACAAAAAACACCCCAGCACCAGTGCCCTCCTTGGAAAAGGCTCCATCAAAGAACATTTTCCAGATGGGGGTGATGGAGGGAGGAAATTTATGGGAAGTGGTGGGAATGTTTCTGAGTTTCAAAGGAGGCTTGGGAGCATTAGTGAGTTGTAGTACAATGGAACCTAAATCAGTGTCTAAGGCAAAAATGGGATGGTTGGTAGGGTTTTTTTCATCACTGATTATATAGGCCAGTTGGGCTTCCCTGTATAGCTTCCTATGTTCGTCTCCAAACACTGGAATAGTAGCATATGTGAGGTCCATCTGCAAAGTTCCCCCTGGTATTTTTATCCAAGATCTTGATAACAACATACCGAACTTGGGGGGGACATCAGCCACTACAACATCCATGACCACACTTTTCATGGGCAACTGAAACAAGGTCATGACTAGGACTTTGATAACTCCTAGACATTGAACTTTCCTGGAGTCAAAGGAATAGAGGTCATGATAGGCTCAGGTGACTTCTAGCCCTAACTCTTCCATGACAGTTTTTGGCATGAGGTTGTGAGAAGCCCCTGAATCCATCAAGCAGTTGTGCAGTACCTTGTCATGTATGTTCAAGGAAGTGTAGAAGGGAGGGGATGAGTCATTCTTGTCTTCTACCATAGGACCTAGAATAACTACAGCCTTTTCATCTTGCAAATTGATGGAGTCTGTGGGAAGGCATGAGACCTCAGACTGTAAAAGCTCAGAAAAGCGTTTATTGAACCCTTCATGTTTAATCAATTCGGTCAGGGGCACAGGGATTCTGATCTTTTGAATTTCATGCTCGAAATTAAAAGAAGATGTAAGCTTTGGGATTTCTCTTAGTTCGGGAACATGACCCTGGACTATGGGAGAGAGGGTTCGGGTCTTCTTATCTCTGTGACTGTCTGCTACTTCATTAGCAAGTTTCTTTGTTCTAGTGAACCGCTCAGGAACATCAGGTGCTACTGTCTTTTTCTTGGACCTCAGGTCATACTTGCCTTGGCTGATCCAGAATCGGATCTAGAAGCCTGACAGGGCTCAAAAAGGCTCAAAAATGAAAGTTCTCAGAATCCAAGAAAAATAGCACCATTTCATCTGTCTCGTCTTCTTGATTCCAGCCATATATTTACTTCGTCAAACGGGCTCCGTATGCGAAAGTTATCGCATTCTGATCGAAAGCCCAAACAAGTAAAAAGTCAAAGGTCAACTGGTCAAAAAGTCAATGTTGATGTCAGCATGACATCAGCATGCTGACTGTGCAGGAGATGATGTGGCACTCTCTGGCTGGTGGTGATTGGGCAGGTTCACTGACAGGGCAGACATGTGGCAAGCAACTGGACCAGTCAATAGTTGACAAGTGGCATTAGTCCGTCGAATGGGGAGGTGCCACGTGGCCCAGTCATGGGCAGCCACGTGGCACCCAGTCATCAGTCAAAGTGGCAGGTTTCAAAAATGTTTTGGGGTCCATGGGTTTTGAACCCATTACCACCACCAAGCCCAACACCTTAAGAAATGGTCCTTTACCAATGCGCCAAATTACTGCTTATGTTATAAAACCCACAATATGAAATATATTGCATGGTATTTGTATGTGCACAAAAAAAAAGAGGGGGTTGGGGCTTAGCCCCAGCCCATGGTCTATCCACCTACATGTGACCAAACCATAAGGGTCGGGTGCTCCATAAAATTGCGCACAAAAATTGTAACCACTAGCCATAGGTCACGTGAAATGTGCCCCACGACCAGGAGCCAGCGCATTTAAAGGGCCAACGCTTAGCCTTTGGGCTAGCGCTTGGCCAAATATAGCATTCATACAACCAAGTTTAGGGGTGCATGCACATTCTAAGGGGCTAGGCCCTAATTTTAAATAAAAAGTGGGTTTGTTGTTATAGTTTCTGATTTTTATTGGATATTAAGCCTGTTAATAATGGATTTTCTCCATTTTGGGGAGATATTGGGCATTTTTGGAGCCCAAATTTTGGGAGGAAGTTGGATATGGACAACCAACTTCAGATATATAAAAACCAGGCCTATTTGAGGCCATGGAGGATAGTTAAAGCAGAGTTATGCTGAAGGGAAGCCAAGCCAAAGCCATTTTTATGCAGGGAAGCTATTGAGGAGCAGACACTTGCGGGCCATTTCTGGGAGCTTCGGACGTCCGTTTTGCGTGTTGTTTTCTTTGCAGGGTTCTAGAGATCTGGAAGAAAATGACCAGATTAGTATTGTAGCCAATTGGCACTGCTGCAATATAATTTTGAGCTTTTGAACAGAAATAAAGAAGCCTCCCCCATAGAGACAAAGGCCCAGAGACGTAGGCAAAGTTGTGTCGAACTCCGTTATCAATTCTCGTGTTATGGTTTGATGTATATTATTTCCTTTCAGATCTGCATATGTGTATATGGCTGTCATAATTCCTCTCTTTTCCTCATTCTTTCATTAAGCTTCTCAATTGGATAATTAACGCATGCAAAATTAAAACTCAACCATAGTCATTAAAAGATCTTTTCGGATCAAGTGGTATCAGAGCTAGTTGACGTTTGGATTTGAGTTTTTCATGTTAACCAGGGAAAGGCTACAACGTGGTGAAGGCAAGATTGTTGCAGAGAATCCATTAATTGGATTGAGAAAGAGAGATTCTCACAGCGAGAAGATGGCTTCGGAAGAAGGGATTTCTCAAGATGAGAAAGAGTTCCGGAAAACATTCCTTGCTATGTCAGAGATGGTGAAAGTTTTGTACGAGGATTACCTGGAATGAAAGAGACCAGTTTTGGGTGAATCTTCAAAGGGAAAAAGTGAAGAGGAAGAGGACCATCCTCAGATTCCTCCTTCACCTCCATCAACACCTCCTTCTTCTCCTTCTTCTTCAAGTTCAAGTTCTAAATCTAATGGAAAGAACAATGTTCATAAGAATAAGAATGAAATGCCATTGTTAAAACTTGATGTTAAATTTGAGTTGCCCATATATGATGGTGAAGTAAATGCAAAAAAACTTGACAATTGGATCAGACAGATGGAGGTATATTGCAGTGTGCAACAGATCAAGGATGAGGCCACACAAATTAAGTTGGCATCTTTGAGACTTGCAGGTACAACTCTCATCTGGTGGCAAAGCAAGCTGCAAAAGGGAACACAACAAGTGGGTAATGTATT
>ML783055.1:374716-385015 GCA_009831015.1 Picea engelmannii
CACTCTAGAGCATGTGCGCGCTCCTATACCGCATGTGCACTTATTTGAATTCAAATTTTTTGGGCGGGATTGACAAGGTGTATGTTGACTTGGTTGGCTTGGACTTAGGTTCGGGATGAAAAACCTAGTGGTTCGGTATGTAAATTCATAAAAACCTCCATTTTGTGAATACCCCTCTATATATTTGTCTTTGATGTTATTTTTATATAGGATAAACAATTCATCTGTTGACGAAATTATAGACATAGATGGATTTAGCTATGCATATTTCAAATATATAATTTAAAAATATATATATTATTGTTTGCTATTTTTAAACTACTTTTGTCTTCACATGTATCAAAATCCTAAAATGCATACCTCTCTTATTTATGCTATAACTTTTTCTCTTCTTAACCATTACTCAAATGAGTTATATGTGGCAGAAGATGAGATCGATACCAATGATCTAAAAATGAATGTTTTGATCATTTTAAGACCATTTTATCCTGCACGAACAAAAAACATGGTAATTTCAGGCATGACTTTGATAATTTTTAAAAAATATAAAGTTAATATTAAAAATTTCCAAAAAATACATTGCACAACAAAAATGGGTTCTCTACAAGCATACAAGTTTTTGGAACGAAATATCATAGTTAAGACACTCAACACCTGCATGAACGAAAACATATACCTTATATTTTGTTGGAAAAATAAGATACCACTTTTAGAAAAAATCAAACTTGACCTATTTATTCACAATGTCTATAAGTAAAAGTTGTATATTCGGAAATCTAATTCAATTTTCTATGTTTCATCTTGTTACACCATATTAAAATTAATTGTAAAAGTACCTTGAATAATCCATCCAAGTTAACAGATTGATGTTTTTCCAGGTTTGCATTGCCACTAAGGCATCATGAGAAGCCATCATTAGCTTAAAATCACCCTTAAACAATTTTGATTCTCAACCAATAACTATAATATATGTTTAGGAGGGTACTAATAATTTTCCTATTATTTCTTAGATGATCAATCATTATATGTATGAACCTATGAAGTTTCACAAAGTATTTTTCTCAAGTTTTTCTTATTCAAATTCATAGTTTGAAATTTGCATAATTAAACAAAATATAGTTTATTTAGTCAGGAGACACTTTACAACCTAGTATGGGGGAGATGTTCATGTAATAATAATAAAATATATAAAATAATAAAGTATTAAAAATTTGTGTCCATTCCATTATATATATATATATATATATATATATATATGATGATGATGATGATGATGATGATGATGATGATGATGATGATGATTATTAACATCTACTAAGACCAAATTGGTCTATCAGAGCATAAGAGGGTAAGTGATTACTTGTGATTCTTTAGAATTGTGTTTCTATGCTCGAAAATCATTAAGAGAAGTTTTACAAGATCAACATACTTTTATTGAGTTAAGAGGTTAGGAAGGTTGGTAGTGTGACAAATATTTTGAAAATGCGATATAATATGAGTATAGGCTAGACAATCTAAGAGAAAGTGTTTTTCATCTTCAACCTTCTTAGTGTCACAAAGGTGACACAATGTTTCATCCCATGGCGTTTTAGGAATTGACCAACGCCCAGTTTCACTATGGAGATCATGAGAATTTGTTCATATCTTAGCAATGCTTATTTTTTTCTTTACACTTGGCAAAACAAATAGATAATTTTGATCTTCTAGAATAGGGTTGATTACATCTTTATAATACCTTAATTTTCATTTTCCTCCAACTCTTTATAACACCATGTAGTTTCAACTTAAATTTTTATTTGACGTTTTTTTTAATAGTATCTTTATTTTGCAAAATGGTGTCTTCCATGATTCCCAAATAGTTTAGCCAAGACCAAGCATCTTTATGCGATCCTCGCTTGAGTCGATGGTGGTTATGACTCAATTTTGAAACAATTTTAGGAAGCGTCTTATCTTGCATGTTGTTTAAATTGTTCTTATACATTAGGTATCTATTCATAGCCAAGCTCTCAATGGGGGAGAGGCTTGTTTCTAAGAGGAGGATGGGATAGGGCATTTTTCTTTTAATTTTGAGATTATAGGTTATAAAAATCTTGTGTATTTTCTCTATCTTTCTCCAGGTTTCACGACAAATACTACAGCCCCAGACTTCACATCCATAAAGAACAACATGTGTAACAAGAATCTAAAAGAGGAGTTTCTTCTTATACCAACTCCAAAGATTAGCTGATTTACAATGGTTTTCAAGCCCATAATAAGATTTCCATCCCCCAATAGTCCTTTTCTCAATGCTATAATTCCAATTGAGGTTGTGGTGAATATCAATTCCAAGATATTTGTATGAAGTCACTTCCTCCAAGTTTTTGTTTTCATATACGAAGGTATCATAAGGGATCCTAATGGATTTAATAATCACGACCTTAGTCTTATCAGTATTAACAGTCATACCCATATTAGAGAAAAAAATCCTTGAGGATTCTTAGTTGGTTTTCAATATCATGGGGACTCCTTGCCATAAGAACAATATCATCAGCATAAAGAAGAAGATTTATGACTATACCAATGAGAGTAGGGCTGACACAACCTACTTTTTCCAAGCAATCTTCTAAATTGTCAATGTATATGGAAAAAAGGGTAGGGGACAAGGGACAACCTTGTTTGACTCATATATTGTAGTTAATATCTTTTGACCAGCCCTTAGTGATTTAAAACTTAGAAATAATGTTCTCATACATCATTATTGCATCAACCCTCAACTCGAGAGGCACTTTTATCTCTTCCAACCTATTCCAAAGGTTTTTCTTAGGAACCATATCAACAGCTTTTCTAAAGTCAACAAAACAACAAAAAATATTGGTTTTAGTATTGTGGAAGTCCTCTACAATGATCCTAAAGGTAACAATATGGTCCATAGTTGAATGATATCTCCTAAACTCAGCATGGTCTTTAGATATTTTACTGTGACTTTCTAGCCAAAGGACAATCTTCTTTTCCAAAATAATTCCATAAATATTGGCCAAAATCGGGCGAATCATAATGGTCTTATAATTAGAGGGAATGTTTCTATCCCAATTTTTAAAAATAGGAACAATGAGGCTTTGCATCTAGGGTTTAGAGAACCCCTGCTCAGTTGCTCAATTGAATAGCTTGTGTATGTGAGGGATAAGGATAGGCCCTTCGATTTTAAAAATTTCAACTTGGTAGGCTTCAATGTCCTTAGCTTTACCATTTGCAAGCCGCTTAACCCCGAACTCTATGTCATCTAAAGAAAAAACTTCTTCCTTTGTAGGGACAATAGGAATGGTTTCCATGGCATTAGGGAACTCGTAGATAATTTTAAGGTAGGAATTCCAATCCCTTAAGGGAATCCTATTATTTTATTTAGTATTGCGGTTTAGAATTTGGCTCCAAAACTTCTTAGGATCCAACTTACATAGTTGTGAAAGTTGCACTTACCTTTTATTGATATAGTGTTTTTTTTTCCTTTTAATTAGGGCTTTGTACGTACTGATCTTATAGAGTTTTAAGGACTCATTAGAAGCATCCCTAATGGTTTTCCTCGCAATTTCACATTCTTTATCATACCAAGGGTTGGTCATTCTATTATTCTTTTTATAGGACACCTTGAAAGAAAAATTCTTAACAGAAGTGGAAAGGGTAGTTGTAAAACTATGATAGAGATCTTCAATGTTATCCTTTAAGTTAGGATATTTAATTGACTATTTAAATCCTTTAAGAAAATGTCAACTTTACTTTTGTGAAAGCGTAGATTCCTTTAATTATCAGAATTCTCTTCAATGGTGCTCCTATGCATGGAAACATTTAGAGTTAGGGTTAAAGGTTTATGATCAGAGTCAAGCTCATGGTCATTTAAAAGGTCAAAAGTTGTTATTTGTTTGGAAACGAGGATATCATATATCACATAATCCACAATACTACTACCTAGCCCATGAATACAACTCATCTGGTTGGATTTTGGCCACTTCATTACTCCATTGCAAATTATTAGGTCTTGAGATCTGCAGAGCTTGACCAACTGAGTACCAAACAAATTCTCAATTAGGTATTCAGAGCTTATTTTGTAGCTATTAGCTAAAACAAGGTCCTCATATAGCCATAAAGGATTATGGTTGGAATCAGTACTTAAAAGAATAGCTTGTTTAGTTTCATTCCTAGCATTAAAGTCTCATAGGAGGAGGATATTACCATCATTTTTCAAACTATAAATATCTTGTTCTAAATTTTTATAGGGACAATTGTTATATAGATTTTTTTTCTTATAAAAAGTAGAATTAATAGGTGCAAAATAACAAATTGTTATATACATCTTCTTAGCATTGGTGTCTGAAATTTCTATCCAAATGTACTAATTGAGAGGGTCAATCTTATGAAGTTGAAAGTGAGGATAAATGTTCTTTCTAATATAACAAACTATGCATCCTATCCCTCTACGGTGGGATTTTTTGTTCCATGATGACCATAAGAAAAATACTTCTATGTTAGGGACCTTAGACTCCTCATGCTCCCAAGTATCAACTAGATAGATAATATCAATATCACTCGATATCCAACTTATCATAGGAACTTTGCACCATGGAAAGCCACGATAGTTCCAAAAAAGGATCCTGAGTGTCCCAAATTCTGATTTATTATTATCTTTCTGGTCTCTATCCCTAACAATAACTTTTTTATTTTTAATTATTGCCCATTTTCCTTATTTCCTGGCTTATTTTACCTTTTGAACTTCCTTCCTTAATTCAGCTTGGTCTTCGGGAATGAGGTCTTCATATATAAATATTCATGACCCTTTTAAGCTCAAAGATTTACTAAGTGTGATATATTTATGGTCATTACAACTTCCTTTGACACAGATGAACCTATCTTTGTGATCAATTACTTTTCCTAACCTCTTTGCTTCTATAAGGTAAGTTGTATCAATTTGTGATTTATTATTTAATTATTCTTTTACGATTGCTAGTGTATCCTTCTCTTTTTGTTATTTTAGACCAAAAATTATGAGGTTCAAGGCTCTTTTGTTATGCTCATGGTCTAGTTTGATTAGCTTACACACACACACAACCCAGTATGGGGAGATGTTCATGTAAGGTAACACATTAAGATAATAATAATAATAATAATAATAATAAATAAATAAAAATATGTCAGGTCCATGATAAACAACTAGCTTAGATCCATTTCACTCCTAATTTATCAAGCATATAAAGGCATCAAATCTCTTGAGGTGAAAACATTTTTTAGAGTGCAAAACTTGAGGAAAGGTTAAAGGTTTTCACCTCTAAAGATTTTATCCCTCTCACATTTGATAGATCCAAAGTTAAATGGATCTAGGATGGTGAAATAAATCAATGTTGAGAATATTTCTAAAATTTTATTTGTATATTGTTTTTTCTCATTAAAAATAAAATAAAATTCTTAAAAAGCTTATTAAGACTTAGAAAAATTTATATAAAAAAGTTTAATTTGAATTACATCATTAAAAAATAAAAATAGATGGAAAATTAACTTTATAGAATATTGATATTATTAAAAATACTATCTCATTTAATTTAAAATAAATCATGATGGGATAAGTAATAAATAATAAGATAAGATTAAGATAGTATAAAGAGGTTATTAACTTTAATATTTTAAAGTTTATATATATAACCTTAAAGAAGAAAATCAACATTGTTAAAATAAAAACAAAATTCTCCCAAGTTTTATAGTCAAACTAGGTATTGAACAATTTGTAAGATACTATTGAATTAAATAATTTATCATATTATCATAATAAGGAGGTGGAGAATGAAAAATACTTTCTTTTAAAATGTTGTGATAATCAAGAGATGGAAGATGAAAAACAATTTCTTTTAAAATGTTATACTATATCCATATTAAATCCCATGTGTAACACCATTGACTTTATTTTTAAGTAATTAACTCATTAAAAACATTAAAACAAATTAAAAACCTCTCTCTAATTTTTTGAAATATTAAAAAAAATGTATTATTTTTTTATTCTTTTCAATTTTTTAATCAATTAAAATTAAAATTGATCTCAATAAACCATACATATAATGGTATCACTTTTAATTAAATATTATATATATATATATATATATATATATATTAAAAATTTAATAAACATGTTTTTATTAAACTATAATTCAAAGTTGTAATTGATTCTTTTCCACCGTTTCAAAATAATTAAAAGAGGAACTAAAATATATTTGCTCATAATTAAGGTCAAAAACTTTGTTTAAATCATATACCACAAAAGATTAAATTAAAAGTAGATATCGATAAAAGGATACGACAATCGTCCATCGTATAAGAGTGTTGTTGGTGGTTGTATCCGGTCTTCTTTTATACCTTACAAGTCAAGTCAAAATTTACTCATACTACCATCTACGTGCGTCATGCCTTACTCACCAACAAAGTTGTTAAGAGGAGGTAAAATGAGAGAAATCTTTTATAAATTAATTACTTTATGTTTTATTCAACAATAATTTTGTTGGTAAAATAAGGTCGTTAATATCCACCATACATCATTGAATATATATTAATGTATAAGCAATTGGATTTGAATATATATACCACTTGTCATATAGCATTCAATACTGAATAATATCAAGCATGATATTATTCTAAAGGTTTTTTTTTCTTAAATTATTTTCAATTTAAATGAAATAGAATGTCTTAAAATTTGAAAAATAAATATTATATATTAAATTAATATCAAAATTTATTGAAATGTGAGGGAGATGGTGGTACAAAAGGAGATTTCATATACCCAAGAGAGGGATTCCTCTTCAAGATATGGAATCTCATCACCAAATTCATGATATGTCTATACATAAGTGAATATGTTTAGATGATCAAGTTGCCTCTCAACAATTTCATCTTTCTTAGTGGATTCGAGAAAGATCACATCTCTAGAAGGGATGAACTTCTTGTTTGTCTCATCATAAAGAAGATACCCCTTGGTGGTATTTGATTACCCCAAGGAGATGCACTTCTAACTCATTGCATCAATCTTGCTTCTTTGTTCCTTGGGAATCAAGGCATAGCAGGTGGAACCAAAGACCCTGAGATGCCTCACCGAAGGAATGTGGTCATGCCGAATTTCATATGGAGTCTTGTTTTTTAGAGCATGAGATGGACACTTGTTTTTGACACAAACTACACATAGAATTGCATCGGCCCAAAACATCAATTTAACATTCTTCAAAAACATCAAGGAATAAACCATATTTAGGAGTGTCTTATTCATTCGTTCAGCCACACCATTTTGTTGGGGATTGTATGGAATTATGGTTTGATGTTTGATCCCATGTTGGTGAAGGTATATTTCAAATTCATTAGAAGTATCTTATCTTTCATTATCAGTACAAAGAGAGCCAATATGAGACTAAGATTCATTTTGAATCCATACATGAAAATTCTTAAATGTTTCGAAAGCTTATGATTTGTATTTCAACAAGTACACCCAACACATTCTGGTGTAATAATCAATGAAAGTCATGATAGTATATTTGTTTCCATTTGTAGAAGGAAGAAGCATAGGGCCACACAAATCAGAATGAACCATTTTAAGTTTTCTACATGCTCTGCAAGTGGAATCATGAAAGGGTTGTTTGTTCTATTTTCCAAGGATGCAAACATCACATTGCTTCAATTTCCTAGGAATAGTAGGCAAACCAGAAACACCATTCTTTCTCAACAAATGAATACTTTCATAGTTAATATGGCCAAATATATCATGCCACAAAATACTAGATGGCGGTATACCTAATTCGTTATGAGAGAGGTATGCAATAGTGTGTGTATGGGAAAATGTCCCATTCAACTTCAAAAGTCTTCCATATTCTATTCTGGTCATGACAACATGTCAGAATCCTTCCTTATCATAAATTTGTCACCGATCATATGAACAGAGTGGCCTTGCTATATGATTTGCACAAGGGAAAACAAGCTTCTTTGAAACTCTGGAATATAGAATACAATGTGCAGAAGAAAATCTAGGAGTCCAAGAAACTTAAGTCTAATGGTGCCCGTTCCCGAAGGTTTGAGACTTGATCTATCTGCAAAGTACACTATGTCATCTACATTGTCAACAAAGTCTTCGAATAAATATCTTTGAAATTTCATGTGAGAGGTCATGCCTATGTCAATAAGCCATGCATATCCCCAAGAATCAAATGAAATATTAAATACATATTCAGTTACTCCTATATTATTGCAATAGGAAACAACATAATGTATAGGTAGTTTACCTTTCTCCAGGTCTGAGGTTCTATCTTTGTATTATTTGATCTTCTACCATGGAACTTTGCACTTGAAGGCTTCATGTGACCCATTCATTCTACAACGAGTACAATGAAGGTCAATTTTTTCACCAGGATTATGCCAACCCCCTGCCTTTGAGCTTCTTCTTTCTGTGTCTTCTATTATAGTCTCTATGTTGTCCAAAAAATGGAGTACTAGAAGCTCCATGGGAAAATGCAAGAGAATGTACTGTCTTTTGTCTCCATACACACATTAGCAAATGAAAAAATATAATGGAGTTTCTTCAAATAAAAAATTAGAACAGTCTTGATGCACTAGGAATATAGTCAGGCTTCACCATTAAAATGGACAATGGAACCAAGCGATTTCTCAACATCACTCTTGACTCATTCCTCAAGGTTGAGTTGTATACCAATGTTTTTCTCCAGGAAGTGTAGATACATACCAAAGGGTTTCTCACATAGGTTTAAGCAATGCACAAATGAAGGGAAATCGCTTCATTCATATCCAAAGTACCAAATGGATATATCAAAAAATGAATACATGTATGATTGGATGTAATAGAAAATGGATATATGTGTGATTGGATAAATCAACAAACGTATAATGTGTGATTTGATGTGATACAAAATGAATATATGTGTGATTGAATAAATCAACAAGTGAGTGTATATAGCAGTCCGACTTTCCGGATGTCATTAGCATGAGAAGCTTCAGAGAAGGGTGATACCATTAGCATGAGAATACCAGTGAATACCAGTTTGAGTGCACTGATGCAAAAAAATGGTTTGTATTCCCCATACACTGACGAAAACCCTATGAGAATTCCATCTCACTACATTAACAATATTTCCCTATACTCGTAGCAAGAATATCGCCCGACTATACACAAACTGCAAAACCTAACACTTAGATAGGATATACAGAGATTACATTGAGGTTGTAATGAGATTACAGGTCATTAGAAGTTGGAAAAATGATGGATTGTTATTTTTCCAAATTGTCGGATTCTCTCTACACCCTGTCGCATGAGGAATAGGATGTGAATTAGGGTTGTGTTCCCATGGGAAGCATGCACAAGAGAATACAGGAGGACATAGATAACAGGAAAGACCGGGGAGATTGTGTCAAACAAAAATCAAACAATCAGTCAGCGTGCTTCAGAACAGATGACGGTCTGCTAGATTAGAGACTACATAAGGAAGTGTTTCTCTCTAGGAAATGACATCCATGGTAGAGAATCTAATGATGGAGTTAGTGGTGGTGGATCTGATACCACTATCAGGCCATGATGGAAAAAAATATAACTCCAGACTAATGTGTTTTGCATTAGTATGATAGGTGCATATATACATAAGTAAATGACTCTTGGTCTTCTCCAACTGATGACTATTCCTATCACCTACGACGCTTCATATGTATATTATTGTTACAAATAAGGTAACCACAAAGGATTATGTGTCCAACATTACCAAAATATTAAATCATTTATAAATATTATTTTTGTTTTGAAATCTTTATTTGATGATGATGATGATTAGCGTCCACTAAGAGACCAATTCATATACAAATTAAATAAAAATAACTAATTTATAATAAATAAATAAAATAAAATATTATTTGTGTTCTAAGACTTTTGCGATCATTGTTTTGTTCAGAGAGTACTTTCGGATCCATCGCATAGGTTTTATGTTTTTCGACGTTTCGGACCAAACTAGTGTGGTCCATCATCAGGAAAGCGTTTTTGAAGAATGAAGGAAAAGAGAATATAACATGTATATAAATACTTGAAAAATTATTGTAGGGAGCCGACTTATTGAAATGAAATCAGTAAATATAAATTTTTTAATTGTTTCTTTAATTAATTAAATGTTTTAATAATTAATTAATTACTTGTTTGTTTATTAATTTTTAAAAAGAGCCGACTGGATAATGTTTTAAAAGCTAATATTTAGAATTATTCATATTGGCTAGGGTAGGGATCCAATTTTGACTAATTTTCCACCCGTCATC
>ML783055.1:388061-403730 GCA_009831015.1 Picea engelmannii
TATATATGAAATTAATATCGAAATTATTGTTTTAATAATTTTAAACAAATTGTTAAAATAATTTATAAACATTATTTTTATTTTGAAATTTTTATTTAGTTTATATACAAATTAAATAAAAATAACTAATTTATAATGAATAAATAAAATAAAATATTATTATTTATATTAAATTTTTTAATTGATAAATGTGAAAATATTGAAAGATAATCCAATTTTTGGGGGGCAATATGTATTCAAATATTATATACAATATTATATTCATAATCAAAGAATTTTTTGAAATATTGATGTTTGCATTTACATAAGGTTGTTTTAAGTTGAGTGTATTTTAAATTTGTTTAATGTGTGAGCATTTAACTCTAATTGTGTTAGAGACCAAACCTTCATACCTCCTCATGTAGGTAGAATAACATATTTTTCATGTGATAAAGGTTAAAATTAGTTAATAAGGCATATTTAATAAATGTGAACAAGTCAATGTAAGAAGAATTAATAGAAACTTCTACTTCTAGAAATATCTTCCTCTAGAATGTTCTTTAGAACATAGAATTAGTATAAATAAGAGTAGGAGGAATGAAATATCCTTGTTGTGAGAATTATTGTGATAGATTTTGCTTCATTGGAGGTTGTGCCCTCAATGAGGAAAGTGAACATTACTTCCTATCAATAAAGGTATTAGTTTTGGTTGTGGTTCTCTATATTTTTGTTGTTTCGCTAGTATTTTCTATAGTATTTTCATTTTTTTCTTACTATAATAGATCTAGTACCTAACAAGTAGTATCAAAGCACTTTCCTCAATGGAAACTGTTGGAATTGTTTTTCAAGGTAGAGACGTGTACTTTCGACATCTTTAAATCACAAAGATATAGCATTCAGAGGGTAAACCTACAGTGGGGAATACTACAAGATGATTTCATGGGGTTGTGTAGAAATCAATGTTTCACCTTGTTAGAAACATCTATAACACCTATTGGTACCCTTCGATTAGTACCACATCATATAGAATTTGTATAAGGCCATCACTGCCACGTACTGTCAAGTATATCAAGAGTCCCCTAGGTCTCTTGAAACCAACCCTAGATCAGTCGATCGTCCTCCTGATTGATATAGTGACACCGAGAAAAAACTCAGGAAGATACTCTTTAGTACCTGGGTAATCAGGTAGTACGAATTAGGGTACGGTTGAGCCTTCTTAGTTGATTCCCTCAGATAATGGGTCGACTACTATTATTCGACCCTGCATGTATATCAGAGAGATATAACACAGGGAAAACCCTTTTCTATAGGAACCCTATAAACCCTAACCCTTGGGGAAAGAAACAAAACAGAAAAGGAACAAACGATATCTCCTCCTACATTCTAGTTGCGAAACTCCTATAGAATTTTTCCTTCTAATAATTTGGTCCATTCATCACTACAGTATTCTTCAAGCTAAAGTAAAACTCTGCATAAGTAAAACAATGAGTATAGTGGTCCCACTGACACCCTTATTTGGGACCTATTTCATTATATTTCACTCTTTTCCCTGATCATAGTGGACCCTATAACTTTTAAACTTGTTTTTTTTCATGGACCTGACACCCTTATTTGGAACCCATCCCATTGGACTCCCCCTTTTGCCCTGATCCTCGTGGTATAATCCTTTTTTCTGTGGTCCCACACACCCTTCCCAACACCCTTATTCCACACCTATTCCATTGGTTTTCCCTTATCTCCATGATCGTAGGGATGTATATCACCTATCCATTTTTTTTTCAATGGACCCACTCCCCATTCCAGGAACCCCACCTTTCCACATGGCCAACACTCGCACCTAATAAATGCAATCTAAAATCACCAAGAACAAGGCCCAATTTGATCGTTTCAAGGAACAAGTATGAGCATAATTTTCCAAAGTTGATTATCAATTTGACCAACTAGAGGGAAAATTGGACAAAAAATTTGACACCCTCATTATCGGTCTCACCCACTCACTGAACCGATCCCATGATTCCCTCTTCTCTGAACAACCTTCCCAAGTAGATGGTACTGGTTCCTTCAATAATATGGTATTTTAGTCCAACCCCCTTCCCCATGACCCCTTTCTTCCCCAAATTGACGTCAATAAATTTGAAGGTTCCGATCCCATGGGCTGGGTCACCCAAATGGAGAAATATTTCACTTTGCATGGAATTATTGATGAGTTGGAAAAACTTCATTATGATGTTCTCTATTTGGATCCTAAATGTTGGTAATGGTGTAAATGACGTAAAAATGCACACCAAGGGTATGTTGCTTGGACCCATTTTGTTGCATAAATTTACGAACTTTTTGACACCTACAACCACTATTTAGGCCATTTGACCAAGTTGAAACAGTCTGGCACAGTGGAAGACTTTATAACCTCCTTTGAACACTTGGATTTATAAATGGAGGGCATGATAGATGCCTTCTTCAAGGAATGTTTTATCAGTGGCCTGAAGGATGAAATCCGCACCCAAGTCCTAGTGGCTCACCCCCAGACTTGGTTGGAAGCTACTAAAAACACCAAAGAAGCACAACAATTTGTATTTTCCTAGAACATAAACCATATTTTCTTCCCCTCCCTTGACCTACCAATCCTTCCCCAAATTCCACCCCTCTCGAGATCCAAAAAATTACCTCAAGTAGAAATGGTTGAGTTCAAACTCAAGGGTCTTTGATATAATTGCAATGACAAATATTTTCCCGAGCAAAAGTGTAAGGTACGTAATATTTTTATGGCCATTTATAAGGATGTTGTTGAAGAGGATGCTGAAGTTTCCCTTGTGGATGAACTACCCCCAATAGATGATACCACTCTACATGTTGATCCACTAGAAATTGAACCATTGATTTTTCTACATGCCTTCACTAGCTTTTCTCCCCCACAAACCCTCAAGATAATTGGCTACATTAAGAATAGGAAATTTATAATCCTTGTTGACAGTGGAAGAACCCATAATTTTATACATTGTCACATTTCCCATGAAATCAATTGCTATATATTCGTCATTGACACTTTTCAAATCATGATTGCCAATGACGGTTCCATGAAATGTGGTAGGCGTTGTGAAAATGTGCGCATACAAATTGGTCAATATCACCTGAAATATCATTTGTTTGATATCGACATGGGTGGTTGTGAAATTGTGCTTGGTGTTGAATGGTTAAAAACTTTGGGACCCATGCTCATGGATTTTAAGGAATCAACCATGCAATTCCAACAAGAGGGACAATAGTATAACTTCCAAGACATCACAACAGGTTCCCCTGAGATCATCAGTTCCCATTGAATGGAAAATCTCCTAAAAAAAGGTCACTTGGGAATTATTTCTTGACTCAATTCCATTCAAGCAATTGAGACACTCTCTATGAATCCAAACCTCCAATCCATCCTCTCCAAACAACAATTTGTTTTTTCCACTCCCTAAGGTCTTCCCCATTCCTGTGGTGTTCATGATCATTCCATTCCTCTAGTCCCTAGAATCATTCCTCCCATTGTTCTCCCTCATTTCCAACCCTTTGCTTAGAATAATGAAATTGAGAAAATTGTTCAAGAATTTCTCAAATAAGGTGTTATTTGTCCTAGTACCACCCCCTAAGAAAATTGAAACTATGAATTATTGGCCTTGCCCTAAAACTCATATGAACTTGCATGGTTTTCTAGATTTAACAGGATATTATCACAACTTTGTTCAGAGTTATGAAAAAAATTGCAACACCTCTCACTACTCTCTTTAAAAAGAATGCTTTCACTTGGAATCTAGATGCTAATCAATCCTTCCACGCCTTGAAATAGTATATGTCCACAAATCCTATCTTGGCCTTTCCCGAATGGACCGAGAATTTTGTCCTAGAATGTGATGCTTCAGGGAAAGGAATTGGGGAAGTCCTCAAGAAAAATGGAATTCCTTTGGATTTCACTAAAAAAAAGAATTCAAAGAGAAATTTGGGCCAATCACTCTATGAAAACGAAATGATTCTTATTCACATTTTGTGGATCTCTGACATCCTTATCTATTGGGGAAATACTTCCAAATTAAAAATGATCATCATAGCCTCAAGAATTTTTTGGAACAATGCATTTCATCATCGAACCAACAAAAACAGGTGAACACGATATTTGGATATGACAATGAGATCATTTACAAGAAGGGAAAATAAAATTTTGTTTTTGACGTTCTTTCCAGAAAGTATGAAGAAGAAGGGTATGATCTGGATTTATGAGAATAACGAAATGAAACCACACATTTATAATACTAATACAGAGACACAGTGAACAATAAAAAAATATAGTAAAACTTGACTTCTATTAAATAATAAATATGTTGAAAACTGTAAAATGTAGACTGAAAACAAGCTTGCTAGAATGGTGGCAGCTTATCTCTGAGAAGAGATGTGATGGATATGCTCATTCATGAGAATATGAGTAATGAGACTCTGAAGGAATTTTTAAAATAAACATGAATTCAAAAACCATATACATCCAAAAACCTAACCCTAGGAGATGAAGTGCCAAAAGTCATGTGGGCCCCATTGGGGTAAGTTAGTACATCAACTTCCGAACGTTGTAACTTTTTCATACGATCTTCGTTTAGGGTACATGATAGCTCGTTGGAAAGGTATTGAAAGGGATATTAATTTAGGGGGATCAATCAGAGACTTTGGCTCTCATTTAGGTTCCTTATCGCAAAAAATATTCGTTTAAGCCCTCAAAATGGCCCCAGAAGTTCAGGAACCGAAAAACAGCTAAAAATAGTAAGTTTCCAAAAAAATGTTTTGAGCCATTTGGAAAAGGTGGGTGGCCACCTATATCCTATTGGATCAGGGTCCTTCTTTTCCCTCTCCTTCATTGTACCTCATTGGCTCCAACTTGTTTTCCATGAATGTCTACAAGACTCCAAAATTTCTATCCTGGTCTAATAATTGCAACACCATTCTCAAGTTTCTCCAGGGTCCTCTTGGCACAATGAAGAGCTTCGCTACAAAGTTCACATCTATTTAGGAAAAAAATCACAACTTAAATCCACGGTTATTTTTGAGCTTCATGCTTCACCCACAGCCGAGCATTCATGGTTTACCGAAACCTATGAAAGGGTCAAACATTCTTTTTTTATGGGATAGTATGAAACATGACATGCACACCTTTTTGGTTGAATGTGATGTTTTTCAACGAAACAAAGGAGAAATAATCAAATCTCGAGGAACACTCCAAACGCTTCCAATTCCCCCTACTATTTGGACATATATTTCTATGGATTTCATTGTTGGATTACCTAAATAGGGAAATAAGTCAGTCATCATGGTGGTAGTCGATTGTCTTTCCAAATATGCTTGTTTATGTTCTCTTCAACACTCGTTCACCACATCCACAATGGCACAAATTTTCATGGATAATATATTCAAACTTCATGGCATGCCTCATTCGATTGTCTCTGATAGAGATCCAATTTTCACCAGTAATTTTTGGCAAGAATTGTTCTAGCTCCAGGGAACCCAATTGCATCTCAGGACTACCTATCATCCCTAGACTGATGGCCAAAATGAAGTTGTCAATAGATGTTTGGAAATGTATTTGCAGTGTTTTTCATCCAACATAAATTAGTGGGATCAGTGGTTACCCCTTGTTGAATGGTGGTACAACACATCTTACCATATAACTACTTGCATGACTCCTTTTGAAGTAGTCTACAGAAAAAATCCATTATCGGTTCTCTCATACATGTCAGGTGTTTAGAAGGTTTAGGAGGTTGACAAAAATCTTACAGTAAAAGAGGCCATTCTCCATACCCTCAAAGAAAATTTGGTCATGGCTCAGAATCACATGAAGCAACAAGCATATCAGGGTCATTATGAACATCAATTTGCTAAAGGGGACCATGTGTTTTTTCGTCTCCAACCTTATAAGAAGACTTCAATCAAAGTTGAACACAGTCAGAAAATTGCTCCCAAATTTTATGGTCATTATACAATTATAAAGCAAGTGGGGCCCGTTTCCTACCAGTTATCTCTTCCTAGTCATTCTAAGCTTCATCATACTTTTCATGTCTCATTCTTAAAGAAAGTGATTAGGACCAAGTGCCAAACTCAAACCAGTCTCCTTGAGTTAGATGAAGAGGGTTCTATTTGATTTCAACCACAAACAGTATTGGACCAGTGAGAGCATCATCTCCGTTAGTGCACCATCAAGGAATTGTTAGTTAAGTGGAAAGATACAACTCTAGAAGATATCACCTAGGAACCAGCCACTATTCTTCAACAATTTCCTCATCTCAATCCTTGAGGACAAGGTTGTTCTTCAAGGGGGAGGGCATGTTAGGGACCCAACCTCCCTAACCCCTCACATAGGTAGAATAACATATTTTCTATGTAATAAAGGTTGACATTAGTTAGTAAGGAGTATTTAATAAGTGTGAACAAGTCAATGTAATAAGACCTAATATAAGATTTCCATTCTAGAAATATCTTCCTCTAGAATGTTCTTTAGAAGATAGAATTGGTATAAATAAGAATATGAGGCATGACAAAGCCTTATCTTGAGAATTGTTGTAATAGAGCGCTACTCACATGGAGGTTTCCCCCTCGAAGAGGCTAGTAAACATTGTTTCCTATCAAAAAAGGTATTAGTTTTGGTTGTGGTTCTCTATATTTCTATTGTTCTGTCGGTATTTTCCGCAGTATTTACATTTTCTGTTTACTATAATAGATCTGGTACCTAACAAATTTTCTTACCCACTTCAAGCATAATTTTGTAATTTCAATCTTTACTCGTATAATTAGTAGATAAAATTTACATTATTTTTGGGGGGAGAGTTTCAAATATTCTATACATAATTGATTGTAAGTATATTTAATTGTGTATTTTTATGTTTTGGAGGTATTATTAGAGATGATGATTTTTATTATTTATTAAGATCAAATTTGGTTTATTGATCTTAAAAATAGGGAATTAGTTGATTGTTTTAACATTTTCTTTTTTATTATTAAAAAGGTTGGAGAGAATGTTTTCTAAATCTTAATAATTTTGAAGAGATTACAATTTATGAAGATCAATAATGTTACAAATAATTTGAAATTGAGATTTAATATGGGAATACACATGACATGTTAAAATAATTTTATTTTCACCCTTTACCTTTTTAGTATAAAAAATGTGAAAAAATCTTTCATCCCACAATGTTTTAGGGTTTGTTTGATGCATAGTTTTAGTATGGATCTTGTGAGAGTTAGCGTTGATTAAGGTTGGTTGTCATTGATTGCAACCCCTGAAGAAAGCCCCGTAGAAAAAAGTTTTGGTTAATGGACCCAAGGTTGTTTGATGTAAAGACGACTCATTATTGTCTTTTCATGGTTGATAAGAAGTAAATATGGATGAACTCCAAAGTGGTCCCCTTATGGTGAAATTCCTCATGGGAAGACGCTTTGCGGAGTAAGAGAACCCATGCTTAATTGTGGAATAATGAGATGAAGAATAATGAATTTTTTAGGTAAACTATCCTAGATGGATACTGCTTGTCATTCCATTTCCGATGGTATGTGTAACGTCACATAAATCCTCATGGTTAGAGAGTTATGGCCATGAGAAGTTGGAGACCTCAGGTTTGGGTAATGGACCCAAGTTTGTTTGATGGATAACAGTATGAGTTATGATATATTTTCAGATAATACTATTCTATATGGATAGTACATGTCATTCCATTTCTGGTGGTATGTGTAACATCACATAACTCCTCACGGTTTGAGAGTTGTGGCCTTATGAAGTTGGAGGACCCTCATATGTCATCTAGAAGCCCTAAAAGGTCAAAGTAGTCAAAGTGGTTTAAGAGATTTTAAAAGGTAAATAATAAAGTGAAGTAATGAGTGTATTATAATTCAAAGTGAACACAAAATAAATTATTTCAATAATAAATTTAATGGAGAAATTAGAAGTGGGTTAACCCTGAAATAAGGAAAGTGGGGCCAAGTGACCTAGAAGATGTTTTTAAGGAAGCTACTTGGAGAGCATAAATAAAAGGCAATGCTATCTCATTTTAATCACACTTCATAATATTGAATATCTATATGTGTCTGAGGTAACCAAGGATATCTAAGACGAAATTATGAGGGAAGGTGAAGAAAAGAAGGCCGAAATGCAAGGAAGGATAAATTCTTTTGATGGTGCTTTTTAAGGTATGTTATTTACAGGTCATCTCACCATTTTCGCTATAACTTTTTTTCTATAATGACTCAGACCATGAAATTTCTATTCCATTGAGAAAACATATCCAAGTATCTGTCGTAAAAAATTCAGCTTGTGGGTCATTGTATTTTTGGAGTTACACTCCGTGGAAAATAGGGTTTGTGGTTAGTCCTGAAACTAGTCAAAAACATGTGTTTCGGGTAACAACGTCATAACTTCTTCATAACAGATCCAAATTTAGTGAAACCAAATGTGTTGGTTAGGGTACAGTTAGTAGTATGATTTGTAATAGTTTTTGATCAATTAAACAAATATTCCGTGCAGGGAACGCTCTACAAGGTCTCTCTAGAATAAGCCAGAATTCAACAAGGTATACCATTTTTTCTATAAATCTTTTTCTGAGATGTTCCAAGTAGTGACACCTGGAGGAATTGCATAAAACACACTAAAGAACATTTTGTATAAGTTTCAGATATTTATACATTACAGGTACAAAGTTATGATTACTTCAAGTTATGGTTGTTGACTAATCCAAAACTAGGCATGTGAGACTAAAGCAAAGTTTGATGAAAATGCTAGTCTCTTGTTGTTGAATTTAAGGAAGGTTTGAAGGAATGTGATCATATACACCAGGTCTATTACAGAGCTACAAATCACATTTGGATGATGAAATTGATGAGGGCTTTTGGTTGAGGTACATGTTGAGTACATGGTTGAGACAATTATCTGATGAGTTGGCACATACATGAGGTGTATAGTTGATGATGTTGGTACATATTGATGAGTCATAGTTGATAAGTAGTCGGTACATGATTGGTACATAATTGGTACATGGTTGGATGCACTTGTTTATGGTACAGGTTGATTATAGGTTATTTGGTACAAGTTGGTGCATGGTTGATGCACTTTTTTATGGTATAGGTTGATTACAGGTTGAGCTACAGGTTGATGCATAGTTGATGTATGGTTCAGATTTATTGGTACAGGTTTACAACATTATATATCATAGTGACAGGTTGACATTGGTTCCATCATTCTACTTCTACTTTAGGGTGGCAGGACGGGGCAAGGACAGGTGGTTGTAGCCACCTTCCGGTTGTAGCCAGAGAACATAGGGGGTTGTATCCTCCTTATAGTTGTAGCCAGAGAATTGAGGAGTTGGATATTCCCTTAGGTTGTAGCCTGAGAAACTAGGGGGTTGGAGCCTCCTTCCAGTTGTAGCTGGAAAACAAAGGAAGTTGGTGCTTCTAATGAATGTAATTCTTCAAGACATATAAGAAAAAGAATTTTGTGGGTTTCTCCCGATTTGGGTTTCCACATAAAACATTGGTGTACTGTGTATGTGTATGTTTGTTCATTTGTTCATTTCTTATTTACTCTGCAATTATTGGATGATAATTCTTCATTGATATAACACTTAGATTGTATGGTTAAAAAGGATTAAATTTCTCTATTACTGATTCACCCCCCCTCTCTGTAATCCAACAATTGGTATCAGAGTAGATTCCTAAAGAAATCAGTTTAACCATTGAAAGGTAGATCATGGAGAGTGCCAAATCATATAAAAATGTAATACCACAATTTGATGGATAGAAGTATGTTTTTTGGAGCATAAGGATGAGGACATATATACAGGCATAGGGATTTCAAGGTTGGAAATCAATTGTAGATGGATACACAGCACCAACAGTTCCACCAACAAATGACAAAGAAGTAAAACTTAGTGAGAATAATTCCAAACCCACAAATGCACTTTTGAATGGTATCAGTGATATGGTATTCACCAAATTTGCACACTGTAAATCCGCTAAAGAGATTTGGGAGAAGCTTCAAAATATTTATGAAGAAGATACAAAAGTCAAAGAAGAAAAGCTTCAGACTTATAGAGGTCAGTTTGAACAACTAAAAATGATGGAAGATGAAGATATCACAGCCTACTTCTTACGAGACGATGAAACAATGAATGTAATCATAGGATTGGAAGAAGAAATTGAAGAATTTGTAATGTTTCGAAAGATACTAAGATCTCTTCCTATGAGATTCAACCCTGAGATATCATCACTAGAAGAAAGATCGCATCTGGACTCAATAAGCATGGACGAACTACATGGAATATTCACAGCATATGAAATGAGAACTGAGTAGGAAAATCCATATTTAAAAGAAGCAACCTCCAAGGCATCCAAAAGATCAAAGAAAAAGAAAAAAGGAACAAGAAGAATATAGCAGCAGAAGTGACACCTCGGAAGATGATGAAGAAGTGGCCAACTTCGTCAAAAGACTGAACAAGGGAACCAATGGTAGGTATAGAGGTAAGCTCCCTTTAATTTGTTTTGATTGTGATGGTATTGGTCATTTTGCTAAAAAATGTCCTCATAAGAAAAAGGGAAATGATGAAGGTTACTCAAAAGGAAAACACACATATAAAGGCAAAATAACTACAAAGAAAGTTTTCAAGAAAATCTTCTACACCAAAGAAGACATCTCATCATCAGATGAAGATGAAGTCAGTGACAATGAGACAGGAAGAGTTCTATTCATGGCAGTAAAAGACTCTGACAAAGAAGACTCTGAAGAAGAATATGAAGAAGCCGAAGAAGAATGTGAAGAAGTCGATGAAGAAATTGAAGAGGCAGAAGTTAAATATCGAGAAGAATTAATGTGTGTCATAGAAATTATCAGAAGAGAACAGAAGAAAAACAAGAAACTACAAGTAGAACTAGACAAGAAAAATGGCACTCGAGAACTAGAACAAATGATCACAAAATTGAAGGTTCAAATAGAAGAAGATAAAAGAATTGAAGAAGCACTCAAAAAACAACTAGAAGAAAAGGACAAGATCATTGGAAACTTAGAAGCAGAGGTTGTCACACTAAGAAAGGATATTCAAAAGAAAAATATGCAGAATAGCTCAAAAGTTCTGGATGACATTATCAACAGTAAAAAATCTCATCTTGACAGGTCCGGACTTGGATACAATCAAACAAAAAAGGAATCAAGCTCCAAAACAATAGAGAAAGAAACACATCCAAAGATCTATGCAAAAACAATCAAAGAGAATAGGAATATATACAAGGAAGATTACAGGGACACTCCTCCACCAAGAAGATTCAGATTTCATAATCAACAATAGACAGATAAACCTCAAGAAGAAGAAGGATTCATAAGAGTACCTCCTTTTAGAAGATCTTCAACTCCCAGGTATCAAACTATATTTTTTGGTTTATGCTATGCATATAATAATTTTGGACATAAAGCTATGAATTGCAGAGCTAACAATAGGAACAGTAACAACTTTGAGAGTTATACACAAAGGGATTATTCAAGGAGACCTAGTGACACACAAACAAGAAGTTACAATAGGTTTGAATCTTTGAGCATTGAAGTGGAATGTTACAAATGTAACAATTTTGGACACATGGCCAAGGATTGCAGAATGGCAGTCCCTCCTAAAGAACCTCAACAAAATAACAACAGTCACAGACAAGAACCTCAGAAAATGACATAGGTAAGAAAGCGAGATCAGTGTAACAATGAAGAATGAAGAGTCACTCTACAAGCTACGCAGAAGAAACACGGTTGGTATGTTGACAGTGGATGTTCAAAACACATGATAGGTGATAAAGAAAAATTTCTTACATTATGAAAAGAAGAAAATGGATTAGTCTCCTTCGGAAATGATAATTCATCCAAAATCATTGGAGAAGGCATAGTCTGAATTGGGGACAAGAATGAAAAGGCACAAAATGTTCTACGGGTAGAAGATATGAAACATAATATTCTAAGTGTGAGTCACATGTGTGACCAAGGTCATAAACTTACCTTCAATTCATAAAAGTGTGAGATAAGAAAAAAAGGTTTAGGGAAATTGGTCGGTACAGCTGCAAGAACTTCAAACAACATATATGTGTGAAGTGAAATTGGAAATGAAAAGTGTTTTCTAGGAAAGGAAGATGAAAGTTGGCTATGGAATAGAAGAATGGGTTACATGCATTTTGATAACCTTGTCAAAGTCAGCAAAAGAGAAGCAGTTAGAGAAATGCCCCAGATCATGAAACCAACCAACACTTTCTGCAAGCATTGTCAACAAGGAAGGAAAACAAAGACCAGGTTCAAATCAAAGGAATATTCAACAACAAGACCACTAGAAATTGTGCACACTGATCTAGTTGGACCAACTACAACAAAGGGCTTAAAAAGTGAAAAATACTTTATGTTATTAGTTGATGATTATACAAGAATGACTGCAGTTTGCTTTCTCAAGAACAATTCAGAAGCTTTTGAAAATTTCAAGATCTACAAGGAAATGGTTGAAAATGAGATGGATTCAAGAATCAAATATTTGAGATCTGATAATGGAGGAGAGTTCACTTCAAAGGAATTTATGGACTACTTAGCAGTCATGGAATAAAAAATAAATTCTCCATTACTAGGACACCTCAACATAATGGAGTTGTTGAAAGAAAGAACAAGACAGTACAAGAAATGGCTCGAACAATGTTAATGGATTCCAAATTGACAGATATATTTTGGACACAGGCCGTGCATACACTATTTCACATTCAAAACAAAGTAATGCTCAGAAACAAAACTGATAAAACTCCCTATGAGCTATGGAAAAGAAGACCAGCAAATGTGAAGCACTTCAGAGTTTTTGGAAGCAAATGCTACATCAAAAGACAATATGGCAGAATGGGAAAGTTTGACTCTCATGTGGAAAAAGGAATACTTGTTGGTTACTCAAGTACAAGGAAATAATACAAGTGTTACAATCTAATATTGAACAAAGTTGTGGAAAGCATCAACGTAACATGTGATGAAACATGCAGACCAGAATCAAAGGAAGAAGAAAACAAATCAATGGAACAAATTTTCAAAGAAGAAGATGAAAAAGAAGTAGAAGAGGAAGATGAAGATGAAGAGAATCCAACAGAAGTAGAAGAGAATGTTAAGAAAGTATCTCCAAAGACACCTAGAAAACGAGTACAGAAGAATCATCCTTCAGATCAGATTACTGGAAACAAAAATGCAAGAGTTGAGACTAGAAGAAAAATCCGTTCACCAGAACAAACACACCTAGCACTCTTATCTAGAATTGAACCAAACTATTTTGAAGAAGCCAACAATGATGAATTTTGGAATAAGGCCATGGATGAAGAATTGGATCAAATAGAGAAACAAGACACTTGGGAATTGGTTCCAAGATCAAAGAATAAGAATGTGGTCGGCTCAAAATGGGTTTTCAGGAATAAATTGAATGAAGATGGATAGGTTACAAGGAACAAAGCTAGATTGGTATGTAAAGGATATGCACAGATTGAAGGAATCGACTTTGAAGAGACATTTGCCCCAATTTCCAGAATGGAAGCAATCCATTTAAGTTTAGCTTATGCATGCTCCAAAAATGTTAAAAGCATATTAGATGGACGTAAAATCATATTTTATGGATGGGGAACTTGAAGAAGTTTATAATGAACAACTAGAAGGATTTCAGTTGTCAGAGAACACAAACTATGTATGTAAATTAAATAAGGCCTTGTATGGTCTAAAATAGGCTCCTAGAGCATGGTACTCCAGACTGGATAAGTATCTGCATTAGGCAGGTTTAGAAAAGGAAGTGCATACAAAAACCTCTACATCAAGGTAAGTCAAGGTAATATTTTATTAATTGAAGTTTATGTTGATGATATTAGTGATGATGACAGGTTAAGCCAAAAATTTGCAAAATACATGCAGAATGAATTTGAAATGTTGTTACTTGGAAAACTATCCTTCTTTCTGGAACTTTAGATACGTCAAAGCAACCAAGGAATTTTTATTTCACAAACCAAGTACATGAGAGAAATGCTAAAGAGGTTCGGAATGGAAGATTTCAATCTAGTTATCACTCCCATGCAAACCAATTGTAAGTTGAGAAAATATGATGATTCAAAGTCTACATATCAGAGGCAATATAGGTCAATGATTGGCAGCCTACTATATGTGACAACATCCAGACCAGATGTAATGAAAGCAGTTGGAAAGGTGGCATGATTTCAAACAGCACCAAAGGAATCACATGTATTAGTAGTAAAGAGGATTTTCAGATATCTCAAAGGAACAAAGGAGTTTTTATTATGGTATCCAAAAGGAAAAGATCTATCAATTATTGCCTACACAGATGCAGATTGGACAAGTTGTATTGATGACCGATGAATCACTAGTGGAACAACATTCTACTTAGGTGAGTGTTTGATATCATGGATAAGCAAGAAACAATCATCAATATCTCTATCTACAGCCAAGGCAGAGTATATTGCACCAGTAGCATGTTGTACACAAGTTCTTTGGATGAAACAAACTTTGACAGATATGCAGGTTGAGTATGATGAGCCCATTCCAATATATTGTGATAATACAAGTGTCATTAGTATCTCAAGAAACTCGGTGATGCACTCCAAGATGAAGCACATTTCAATCAAGTATCACTTTCTATGGGAATTGGTTGCAGAAAATAACATAAGAGTTGAGTATGTGGGCACAAAATAACAAGTGGCAGACATCTTTACAAAACCACTTCCACGGGAAGCCTTTAAATATCTTCGCCAAAGAATTGGAGTTATTTCTACTCCAAAATGAATGCTTTTTGAATGATTTTTGAATGCTTATCTTATTTGTCTTACATGTACACAAGGAAGCACCATAAGAGGATAGTTCAGTCAGGGGGAGAAACCCCGAATGGAAAGATACCTTTTTCATTGATGACAAAAAGATAGATGTATCAGATGCAGAGGATAGAGGCATGGTTCCAAGGGGGGCAGATTTATCAGATGCAGAGGACAGAGGCAAATTTATCAGATACATAGGACATAGGCATGGTTCTAGGGGGAGCATGAGTGATATGATTTCAGTATTGCATCAGAGTGTTGCCATCAATGCACAAGGGGGAGATTGTTGATTAAGGTTGGTTGTCATTGATGTCAACCCTTGAAGAAATCCCCGCAACACAAAGGTTTCAGTAATGGACCCAATATTTTTTGATGTAAATATGACTCATTCTTGTCTTGTCATGGTTGATAAAAATTAAATATGGATGAACTCCAAAGTGGTCCCCTTATGGTGAAAGCCCTCACGGGAAGACGCTTTGCGGAGTAAGAGAACCCATGATTAATTGTGGAATAATTAGATGAAGGACAATGAATTTGTCAGGTAAACTATCCTAGATGGATATTGCTTGTCATTCCATTTCCGGTGGTATGTGGAACATCACTTAACTCCTCACGGTTAGAGAGTTATGGCCATGAGAAGTTGGAGACCCCAGGTTTGGGTAATGGACCCAAGTTTGTTTGATGGATAATGGTATGAGTTATGATATACTTTTAAATAATACTATTGTATATGGATAGTACATGTCATTCCATTTATGGTGGTATGTGGAACGTCACATAACTCCTCACGGTTTGAGAGTTATGGCCTTACGAAGTTGGAGGACCCTCATATGTCATCTA
>ML783055.1:403780-417049 GCA_009831015.1 Picea engelmannii
AAGTGGGTTAACCCTAAAATAAGGAAAGTGGGGCCAAGTGACCTAGAAGATGTTTTTAAGGAAGCTACTTGGAGAGTATAAATAAGAGGCAAGGCTCTCTCATTTTAATCACACTTGATCATATTGAATATCTATAGGTGTTTTAGGTAACCAAGGATATCTAAGCCTAAATTCTGAGGGAAGGTAAAGAAAAGAAGGCCGAAATGCAAGGAAGGATAAATTCTTTTGATGGTGCTTTCTAAGGTATGTTATTTACAAGTCATCTCACCATTTTCGCTATAACGTTTTTTCTATAATGATTCAGATCGTGAAATTTATATGCCATTTAGAAAAAATATCCAAGTATCTGTGGTAAAACATTCATCTTATGGGTCATTGTACTTTTGGAGTTACACTCCGTGGAAAATAGGGTTTGTGGTTAGTCCTGAAACTAGTCAAAAATAGGTGTTTCGAGTAAAAATGTCATAACTTCTTCATAACATATCCAAATTAAGTGAAAAAAAAATGTGTTGTTTAGGTTAATGTCTATAGTATTCTTTGTAACATTTTCAGACCAATTCAACAAATATTCCATTCGGGGCATGCTCTACAAGGTCGCTCTCCAGAATAAGCCAGAATTAAGCAAGGTCTGTCATTTTTGCTATAACTCCTTTTCTGAGAGGTTCCAAGTAGTGACACCTGGAGGAATTGCATAAAACACACTGAAGAACATTGTATATCAGTTTCAGATCTTATACATTACAGGTACAAAGTTATGATTACTTCAAGTTAGGGTTGTTAACTAATTCAAAACTAGGCATGTGAGACTAAAGAAAAGTTTGATGAAAATGCTAGTCTCTTGTTGTTGAAGTTAAGGAAGGTTTGCAGGAATGTGATCATATGCACCAGGTCTATTACAGATCTACAAATAAGATTTGGATGATGAAATTGATGAGGACTTTCGGTTGAGGTACATGTTGAGTACATGGTTGAGACAAGTAGTTGATGAGTTGGCACATACATGGGGTGTATAGTTGATGATGTTGGTACATATTGATGAGTCATAGTTGATGAGTAGTTTACACATGATTGGTACATACTTGGTACATGGTTGGATGAACTTGTTTATGGTACAGGTTGATTACAAGTTATTTGGGACAGGTTGGTCCATGGTTGATGCACTTGTTTATGGTATAGGTTGATTACAGATTGAGGTACAAGTTGATGCATGGTTGATGCATGGTTCAGATTTATTAGTACAGGTTTATAGCGGTTTATCTCACAGTGACAGGTTGACAGTGGTTCCATCATTCTACTTCTACTTCGGGGTGGCAGGACGGGGCAAGGACAAGTGGTCGTAGCCACCTTCTAGTTGTAGCCAGAGAACAAAGGGGGTTGTAGCCTCTTTCTGGTTGTAGCCAAAGAATTGAGGAGTTGGAGATTCCCTTAGGTTGTAGCTTGAGAAACTACGGGGTTGAAGCCTCCTTCTAGTTGCAGTTGGAAAACAAGGGAAGTTGGTGCTTCTAATGAATGTAATTCTTCAATACATATAAGAAAAAGCCTTCCGTGGTTTTATCCCAATTTGGGTTTCCACGTAAAACATTGGTGTACTATGTATGTGTATGTTTGTTCAGTTTTGCATTGCTTATTTACTCTGCAGTTATTGGATGATAATGCTTCATTGATATAACACTTAGATTATATGGTTAAAAAGGATTAAATTACTCTATTATTGATTCACCCCCCCTCTCAGTAATCCAACATTTAGTTCTCACTTTAACAATGTTGATTTTTTTATTTAAGCTAGCTATAACACAAATATACTTTTATTCTTCTAGATTGATGTTAATGAAATCTTTATAGTATCTTAACTTTCTCTCATCCTCTATTTCTTCGTTGCATGATAATTTCTCCCTAAATTTAACAATGATAGTATTTATAATGGTATCAATACTATGCAAAGTGACCTCCTCTTCCACTATATAATGGTTTAACCAAGAATCAACATCTTGATGACATACTCTCTTAAGCTTCAAGTGACCTTGACTATAATTTGAAGCAATCCTAGGAAGCCTCTTGTATTTCATGTTAGTTATCTTATATGTGTACATTAGGTACTTAGTGATAGCCATACTCTTAATGGGGTGAAATATTTGTGTCTAAGAGGAGGATTGGATAGGGTGTATTGTGTTTAATTTTAATATTATAAATTACAAAATTCTTTTGAAGTTGCTCAAATTTCCACCAAGATTCTCTAAAGATATTGCAACCCTAAAATTCACATCTATATAAGATAAAAAGAGTAACAAGGGTATCAAAGAAATTTTGTTTTCCCTGAAACCAAAAAATGGTTGGTTTACATTTGTTTTTAGGAACAAAATGGGCTTTCCATTCTCCTTTAATACCTTTATGAATTCTATATTTCCACCTAAGATTGTGATGAAGGGAAATTCTAAGATATTTGTATGAGTTAGTTTCCTCCTAAAAGTTGTTATTGTCATACATTTAATTATCATACATGATATTTTTGGATGTGATTATCATAACCTCTAACATATCAATTTTTATGGACATACCATTTCTAAAACATAAATCTTTGAGAATTCTTAGTTGTTTGTTGAGATCAGAGAGGTACTTCACAAGAAGAGAAATATCGTCAACTTAAAGAAGACAGATGATGAATATTCTCGCAAACTACTACCAATGGAGCATGATTCTTCTAAACATGCATCTAAATTATTATTTTAAACACGAAAATGCTTAGGATTGAAGGTACAACCTTGTTAAATCCTATATTGCAATTGATTTCTTCTAATTGATCTAGGAGGATCTGGAACACCCCAAAATTCAAATGTCTCAAAACTTGATGCAAAGGTTTCCATCAAGAAGAGATTGATGAGGGCTCTTTGACATCACTTGAATGGTCTCAAATAGACTTCGTATGAGAAAGATATCGTAATCTAAAGTTTTTACCAAATAGGGCAAGAAGGAAGGACATAGATGACATGTGGAAATCCAAAGGAGGACACATGGCATATGTATGAAGTGACATGTGTCACTCATATGGACACATGGAAAGTTTAGAAGTGGACACATGGTAGAGGTATGACATGGCAGAGATATCGCAATATGAAGTTTTTACCAAATAAGGCAAGAAGGAAGGACATAGATGACATTTGGAAATCCCAAGGACGACACGTGGCATATGTATGAAGTGACATGTGTCACTCATATGGACACATGGAAGGTTTAAAAGTGAACACATGGTAAAGGTATGACATGGCAGAGAGGTGGAATTCAGGCTGGCAGGTGATGTGGCAGTCAAGCTGGTAGGTGGCGTGGCAGAGAGGTTGAATTCAGGCTGGTAGGTGATGTGGCAGTCAAGTTGGTAGGTGACGTGGCAATCAAGTTGGCACGTGAGTTGGTAGGTGATGTGTCATCGATGTGACATGGACCAATCATATGATGCCACATGGAAGCCTCCAATTGGAAAAGAAGGTGCTATGTTAATTTGGAAAAGGGGTGGTCAGTTGGGATCGAACCCCCGATCTCCTAGCTATAAATACAACGACTTACCAAGTAATGAAAATATTTTCATGAAAGTATCATGGAAATGATATTATTTATGTATAGATGTCATAATAATATACTAAAAAGGTGATTTTCGAGGCTTGACCTCGCGACCCTCACCAAAGTTTCTGCTACATGATCCAACAGTTAACCAAATGTCCGACGAGAGCTCGTTTAATAGGAAATGAAATGGTATGTTTATATTGTGGTTATAACAGTTGGTGCTAAATGGTTAGGCTGCGGGTTTGACCCCGCCCCCACCGTAGAACAACCCAAGCATTTTATTATTTAAACCAAACTTTGTTTTAATTTGGGGCCGACCATATATATCATATGGTTCATATAATATTGGTTTAGTTATTAAAACATATATATGATTATTACCATATATTCGATACCATTTTAATTGGATCGAATCAAACTTGAAGGATCGACTCTTTTGGTATATAACCAAAGGTAATTTTCCATTTGATTAGGGGATATATGAGTGTTTTTATCCTCTTGGTGAATTGTAAAGAGGAGAAAGGTAATTCAAAAGGATTTTGGAAGCTATTGAATACTTTGATGTAATTTTTCCATTTTTTTATCATAATAGAATAGGACACTCCATTGGAAGTGAACTCGAAGATGTAGTTCACATTGGGTGAACTCTTTCATCATCTCATTGTGTCATTCTTATTTCTTGATGCTTATTATTACTATTCATGGTCTCTTTATGTATTTATTTTGTCTTGATTTTCAATCTTTTAAAACAATAAAGTCATTAACTAGCTAAGTAAAAGATTTGGATCACTAATGAACCCTCATTGTCCCCAAACTTAACAATAAACTTCTCATATAACCTTATTGCAACAACTTTCAATTCAAAAGAAACCTTTATCTCTTTTAATATATTCCAAAGGTTATTTCTAAGTTGTATCAAAATATTTTTTAAAGTAAATGAAGGAAAAAAAGATTAATTTTATTATTTAGACATTCCTCTATAATAATCATAAAGGTAACTTAGTCAGCAATCGTTAAATAATCTATAAGTTTCTAAATCCAACTTAGATTTTAACTCTTTTTCTAGAATTATTTAACCATATGCTAATATTTTTCCATAATAAGTTTATAGAACTTGGTTAGAACATGATTACAATTGTAATGTTCATATGATTTGCGGAGCTATATTTATATTTACTTTTAAAAATTGGAATAATGAAAAAAAAAACTAAAGATTAAATTTCAAATGTTAAAATGATTTTTTATACAATATTAATTTTTAACATTTTTATCTAATTCAAAGTTTTACTTTCAACTATTTTGAACTAAATTACAGTGTTTTGAAATTCTTTATTCAAACATCAAAAATATCAACAAAAGCATGATACCTATCATAAAACCTTATGATAAGGTATCTATAGAAATATTGAGTTGGTTTTAATTGATGTCAACCCTTGAAGCAAGTCCAACAACAAATTTTGGTAGCCTCGAAGGTATGGTCATGGAACCCATAGTTGATCGAGGAATAAAGACATAAAGGTCAATGCATTTTCAAGTAAGACTATCATAGATGGATAGTACACATCATGTTGTTTCTGATTATAGGTGGTACATCACGTGGATCCTTACAGTTGAGGATATATGTCTTTGTAAAGATTGGAGGACCCTCAAGAATAATCTAGAATCTCCTAGAGGGTCAACAAGAAGTCAATTATTCTAGAAATCTCTAGAAAGTATTCAATAATTTTGCTAGTCAAATTGGTTGCAACAACAAGTTAATTATGGGTAAAGTAGTTGTAATGAAGACATTATGAGTTTACTAATTATGGGTAAAGTAGTTGCAAAAATAAAGTACACGTTGACCCTAAAACTAAGAAAAAGGGTAAAATAGTTATGACCCTAAAATGAGGAAAAAGCGTAAAATAGTTATAACCCTAAAATTAGGAAAAAGGGTAAAGCAATTATGACCCTAAAATAATAAGAAAAAAAAAAGGTAAAACAATTATGACCTTAAAAATGGGAAAAAGGGCAAAACAATTATTACCCTAAAATTAGGAAAAAGGGTAAAACGGTTAAAGGGTAAAACAGTTGTAACAAGAAATTAACTAAGGGTAAAGTGGTTACAACAAGAAAATAATTAAGGGTAAAGTGGTTGAAAAGTAGTTAGATGGAAAAGTATAAATACACATCAAGAGTTTCCCATTATTACACACAAGTTCATTGAATATCTATCTAGTGAACACTTGATCTATTGGCGAATATGAGATAGCAAGGATGAGTTTACGTAAAGGGGTTGCTTGTTCCAAGTTGTAGCAAGGTATGATTATGTAGCAGGGTTGTCACAGGTTATGAGGTATGTCATTGTGTAGGTTTTGAGGGTTATATCTTGGTAATGTTATGGCTCATATCGGTGGCATGGATTGGTGATATTTTGGAGATTATGGTTTATGCTTGATGCACATCTTGAGAGTTTGGGTACTTGTTTAGTACATGGTTTATGACATATCTTGTGGTACGTGGTTGAGGGATATCATATGGTATTTGTTTGAGGCATTTGTTGATATGGTTGAGAGGTTTTTGTGGTGATCTTGGCATATGATCTATGTGAACATATATGATTGGTTGATGATATTATAGTGACAGGTTCCACAATGACAAGTTTTTTAGTGACAGGTTTTGCAATGACAGAATTGACATAGTTTGTGGTAGTGAAAGTTGGTCTCCATTTATATTTTAGGGCGGTAGAAGGGGGAAAGGAAAGGGGGTTGTAGCCTCCTTCTGGTTGGTGTCGGAAAACTAAGGGAGTTGTAGCTTCCTGTAGGTTGGAGCCTGAGAAGCTAGGTGGTTGTAGCCTCCTTCCAATTGTAGCTGGAAAACAAGGAAGTTGGTGCTTTATATGAATATATTTCTTCTAACATATAAGAAAATCATTTTGTGGTTTTCTCTCGCATTGGGTTTCCACGTAAAACTATGGTGTGTTTTGTACTTGTGTGGTTTCTCATTGTTCACTATTTATTTATACTGCTCATGATGTTTTGAATTATATTGATGAATTCCTCATAAAGTTAAACAATACATATTGTGGTTAAAAGTAATAAAAGTGCTCATATTGATTCACACCCCCCTCTTAGTATTCTAACAATTGGTATTAGAGTAGGTCCTTCAAGAAGCAGTCTAACAACTGGAAGGAGATCGTGGATTATGCTAAGATTGGGGTACCATAGTTTGGTCTCCATGACTATTCCTTCTGGAGAAGAAGGATGAAAAATTATGTGTAGGAACATGGATTTGATGTATGGAGAGTAGTAATAGATGGATACAAATCACTAGCCACTCCCCCGATAGATAAGGATGGAAAGAAACTTGAAGAAAATTATTCAATGGATAGAAATGTTTTTCTGAATGGTTTTAATAAATCAATACATGTCAAGGTTATGCACTTTGAATCTGCAAACCAAATTTGGGACAAAATTCAAAACATCTACAAAGCAGACGCCAAAGTAAAGGGAGCTAAACTTCAAACCCTTAGAGCCAAGTTCAAGCAATTGAATATGAAAGAAGAGGAAGACATTGTAGCTTACTTTCTATGAGTCGATGATGTAGTAAATGGTATCAAAGGTTTGGGAGACAAGATGAAAGAACAGGTTTTTGTTCAAAAGGTACTAAGATCTCTACCAATGGGATTTGATTTGAAGATTTCATCTCTAGAAGAAAGAGTTGACCTAGATACAATGAACATGGATGAGTTACATGGGATACTCACAGCTTATGAGATAAGGATAGAGAAAGATAACCTAATCACGAAGGAAGAAACATTAAAGGCATCCAAGAAGACAAAGAAGAAGAACAAGAAAAATCCAAAGTGAAATTCTAGTTGCAGTGATAATTCAGAGGAATATGAAGAAATGGAAAAATTTGTCAGAAAGTTGAAAAGAGGAACCAACAAATACAAAGGTATGCTTCAATTTAAATGTTTTAATTGTGGTGGTATTAGTCATTTTGCTTCTAAATTTCCTCATAAGAATATGGAAAGTGATGAAGAAGAATACCCTAAAAATAAAAAGAAAAATCAAAAGGGTAGAAGAAACAAAAAGAAATTCTTCAAGAAAAGTCTTTGCACTCAGGAAGACAGTTCATCATCAGATGAAGATGAAGACAGTAATAGTGATACATAAAGATTACTCTTTATGGAAATATAATATTCTGAATAAGATTTTGAAGAAGAAGGAGAAGTCGATCTCAGAGAAGAATTAATTAGCACAGTTGAAGAGATAAGGATTGAAATAAATAAAATCAAGTCACTCAAGGAAGAACTAAAAGGGAAGAAAGGATCTCATAATTCCAACTCTGAAGAAGTTGAGAAGATGATTGCAAAGTTAAAAATAAAAGTATAAGAAGAAAAAATAATTAAACAAGCACTCAAAGGACAGTTATATGAAAATGACAAGATGATCGAAGGCTTGGAAGTAGAAATAGTCACTCTAAGAAAATATATTCAGAAGAAGGACATGCGGAAGAAAAACACCAAAGTACTGGATGAGATCATTAGTATTCAAAGGCCATACCATGACAGATCAAGAATAGGATATAACCATATAGAGAAAGGATCAAGCTCCAAGAAAATATAACAAATAATATATGTAGAAACAGTCAGAAGCTCTAGAAAGGGGAACCAAGAAGAAAATTGTAGAGACACTGCAACACCTAGAAGATTCAGAATTCAGAATCAATAGTAGCCAACAATAGAGAGACCTTGAGAAGAAGAAAGATTCAAAGAGAATTTCCATTCAAAAGACCTTCCACCACCATGTATCAAACTATTTTTCTTGGTTTATGTTATTCATGTAATAATTTTGGGAACAAATCTCTGAATTGTAGAGCCAATACCAAGAACCGAAGAAACTATGAAAGCTACAGAAGAAATGGTTATCCAAGAAGGTATCATGAAGCACAGAACATAAGCTACAATAGATTTGAATCCTTGAGTGATGAAGTAGAATGCTACAAGTGCAACAACTTTGGACACATGGACAAATATTGTATATTGATTGTTGCTCCTATAAATCACAACAGAATATCAACATTCACATACAAGAACCACAAAGGTCATGGATAAATAAGGAGGATCAATTCAACATTGAAGAATGCATGCTTTCCTTGCAATCTGAACACAAGAAACATGGATGGTATGTTGAAAGTGGTTTCTCAAATCATATGATGGGTGATAAGGAAAAGTTTCTAACATTGAGGAAGGAAAGAGATGGATCATTTTCATTTGGGAATGACAACTCAATCAGAATAATAGGAAGAGGCACAATCAAGCTTGGAAACAAGGATTATAGAGCATAAAATGTTCTACTAGTTGAAGACATGAAGCACACTCTTCTAAGTGTAAGTCAGATGCATGATCAAGGACGCAAACTTATGTTTGACTCAGAAAAATGTGAGATAAGGAAAGAAAGATCAAGCAAGGTGGTGGCTACAACTGTAATAACTCCAAGCAACATATATGTACTAAATGAAATTAGAAAAGAAATATGTTTCCTAGGAAAGGATGATTAAAGTTGTCTCTAGAATAGAAGAATGGGTCACATAAACTTTGATAATCTCGTCAAAATCAGCAGAAATGAATTATTAAGAGAAATTCCCAAGATATTGAAGCCAACAAATACTCTATGAAAGAATTGGTCTACAAGGAAAACAAACTAGGACCATGTTCAAATCAAAGGACTACTCCACAACAAAACCACTAGAGATTGTACATACATATCTATGTGGACCGACAAGAATGAAGGGATTGAATGGAGAACAATCATTTATGCTAATGGTTTATGACTACACAAGGATGACTGCAGTTTGCTTTCTCAGGAAGAAGTTAGAGGCATTTGAACACTTCAAGATATACAAGGAAATGGTTGAAACTGAGATAGAATAACAAAAAAATAAAGTGTTTGATATCAGACAATGGAGGAGAGTTTACATCAAAGGAATTCATATATTTATGTATCAGACATGGGATAAAGAGATAGTTCTCAGCAGCTAGGACATCTTAGCAAAATGGAGTTGTCGAAAGGAATAATAGAATAGTACAGGAAATGACCAGAACCATGTTGAAAGATTCTAAGTTGAGGGACATATTTTGGGTACAAGCAGTACATACAACAATACATATCCAGAAAACAGGAATGCTCAGAAATAAAAATGATAAAACTCCCTATGAGCTATGGAAAGGAAGACCAACAAATGTGAATCATTTCAGAGTGTTCATAAGAAAATGTTATATCAAACGAGAATATGACAAGATTGTAAAATTTGACTCTCCAATTGATAAAGTCATATTGGTTGGGTACTCAAAAAAAATAAAATCATACAAATGCTTCAATCTAAGACTCAACAGAATAGTGGAAAGAATCAATGTGATGATTGATGAAACATATGGATGAAAGACAAAAGAAGGAAGAAAAGATTCAGTGGAATAGGATCACGAAAAATATTTCAAAGAAGAAGAAGTAGATGAAGAAGTAGATGAAGAAGAAGAGCAGTTAGAAGAAAAGAAAGAGCAACAAGATATTCATGCACCTCCAAATACACCTAGCAGATGAGTGCAGAAAAATCATCCATCATAACAGATCATTGGAAATAAATATGCAGGAGTTGAAACCTGAAGAAGAATATGTCCACCAGAAAAAAAATCATCTAGCATTGTTATCCACAATTGATCCAAGAAGTTATGAGGAATACCGCAAGGATGAGTACTGAATCAAAGATATGAATGAAGAATTGGATCAAATAGAGAATAATGATACATGGGAACTTGTTCCAAGGCCTAGGAACAAAAACATGATTGGTACAAAGTGGGTCTTTAGAAAAATATTTAACAAGGATGGATAGGTTAACAGGAAAAAATAAAGATTGGTATGTAAAGGGTATGCTCAGATTGAAGTTATATACTTTGAAGAAAACTTTGCCCTGGTTTCCAAAATGGAAGAAATCAGGTTGATTCTAGCTTATGTATGTTCCAAAAATATCAATTTGTATCAGATGGATGTAAACTCAACCTTTCTAAATGGAGAGTTAGAAGAAGAAGTATACATCGAGCAACCAGAAGGATTTCAGTTGTCAAAAAAGGAAAATTACATTTGCAGGTTGAAGAGGGAACTATATGGTCTCAAACAAGCCCCCAAAGCATGGTATTCAATATTGGGCAGATACTTACAACAACAAGGGTTAAAGAAAGGAAATGCATACAATAATATCTACATAAAGGCAAATCAATATAGTATCATGATAATTGAATTTTATGTTGATGATTTTATTTTTGGAAGTGATGATGACAAGATGAGTCAGAAATTTTCCAAAGACATGCAGAATGAGTTCAATATGTCATTACTTGGATATTTGTCTTTCTTTTTGGGACTACAGATATGTTAGAGAAACATAGGTATCTTCATCTCTCAGACCAAGTATATCATAGAAATGATAAAAAGGTTTGGAATGGAAGATTGCAAACCAGTCAATACTCCTATCCAGACCAATTGTAAGTTAAGTAAGGATGATGATTCTAAGGATGCGGACCAGAGACAATACAAATCAATGATTGGAATCTTACTCTATGTGATCGCTTTTAGATCGGATGTGATGCAAGAATTTGGACAAGTTGCAAGGTTTCAAGGAGCACCAAAGGAATCACATGTTATGGAAATGAAGAGGTTATTCAGATATCTCAAAGGAAAAAAAGAGTTTGGATTATGGTATCCAAAAGGAAAATATATATCTCTTATTTCCTATACATATGTAGATTGGGCAGGTGATCTGGATGGATCTAGGGAACATCACAAAAGTGTCAGAAGTGTCTCAAGAGGCTTAGAATGGCCTCAGCAGGTAGAAAAGGGAAAAAATTATAAATTCTAAAAACTCATTTAAAATGGCATGATAGCGAAGAGCACGTCACAAGCTTTCCAACGCTGCAAATGGCTCGTCAAACGGATTTACGGATCAAAATATATAAGCAATCATTTTTTCGGTCAACCCAGCCCAGTCAGTAGGGATGTGTCAGCATCCATACTAATGACGTCAGCATCAGTATGGATGATGTCAACGTCCATACATCCTACGTAGAAAGCATAGAGGGTGAAATGTGTCATGATTATGTCAGCATGCCATGTGGTAGCACCAGAGGTTTCCACATGTCACTCAGATTTGGGGTTTTTAGGGTGCCACGTGGACTAGTAAAAAAGTGCCACATGGCACCCCCAGGTGATGCCATGTGGCACCACCCAGAAGGTTCCACGTGTCCAGTACAGAGGTGATGTGGAGGTGTCCATTATGGAGGTGACATTAGCAGCCAAGTGGGGAAATCATCATATGCCAGGTGGGCCAATCAGAGGGTGCCACGTGGCACCCCCAAAATGCCCAAGGAGGGCCCGTGACCAAAACACAAAAAATATATATATTAAAAGGTGCCGCCAAATATGGGGAGGTTCCAGTAGATTTGGTGGCATGTTCCACCGACTACCATGTTAGAAAAACAGGACCGCAGAGCAATAAAATAAAACAAATGCAGAAACAAAACACAGAAGACACACAATACAAGAGAGACACGGATTTATGTGGTTCACCCAGTGTGGGCTACGTCCACCAGAGAAATTGCCAAGTCCTTCCTTTATTATTATCCATCAAATGAAGGGATACAACCTAGAGCAAAACCCGTTGTAACTTCCTCTTCTTTCTCTCACAGTCTCCTCTCTCAGAATACAATATTCACCATCATCCATAGCCGCAATACATTTCCCTCATAAAAGAGGGTTTTCTTCTAGGGAAAAAAACCCTAACATAATCTCTATCGTTAGATCTGTGACCTTATAATGAATGGTCCAGATTTACAATGAAATTACAATATACTTTTACAAGGCAATTTTTGCTTCGGGGGCTTCGCCCCTGAACCCCCGCTTGCCCCCAGACCCCCCGGACCCCGCAGACGGGGTAGGCCCCCTCTTCACTCCCCCGCATGGAAGAGTGTACATACTTCTGGGGTGTAAATACTTCATGGGGTATAAACATAACTGAAATCAAGGACCTCTGAATCAGGAAGATAATCAGGCTCCACAACCAACAATCTCCCACTTGGAGACTGATCTCAACAACTCCACCACTATTGTATATGCTGGACTCTAAACCTTCTTGGACCTGGAAAATTTCTCATTTTCATCTTCATTCTTGAAGACCAACTGAAACTGAGAAGGAACTCAGTTTCTCCCTGGTTACTCCCTTTGTTAACATGTCTGCAGGATTATGGCTAGTGTGTATCTTTTCCAGCTTCAATTGTCCATCTTCCAAGGCGAATCGTATGAAATGGTACCTCAACTGTATATGCTTATTCTTCGAATGGAAGGCTGAGTTCTTTGCAAGGTGAATGGCACTCTAACTGTCATAGTACAACCAGTTGTTCTCCTGCTTCTTTCCCAATTCCTCCATAAACCTTTGTAACCAAATCATCTCTTTACTAGCCTCTGTAGCAGCAACATACTTTGTCTCTGTTGTTGAAAGTGCAACAACCTTTTGCAGTTTCAAAATCCAACTTACTGTTGTTCCACCTATAGTAAAAACATACCCTGTGGTGCTCCTCCTACTGTGTTTATCACCTGCCATATCTAAATCAACATATCCCTGTAGAAAAGTGTCTGAACCTCCAAAACATAATGCATGTGTAGTAGTACCTCTCAAATACCTGAGAATCCA
>ML783055.1:428415-454666 GCA_009831015.1 Picea engelmannii
TATAATTTTTTCTTCTTTATTTTTAATTTAGTCTGTATTTTTTTCAAGGTAGTAAAATATGTGTAACTAAGTTGTCAATCAATTGAAAACAACTATTGAGTTATTCTCATTTATATGTATGTTATATTAGTTGCATATATCTCTTTGGGGTTTTGATTTAGGTCAATGATGACACTAAAAAGAGGGTGAGGGGTGGGTGTTGCTCCCTCCTTTAGTAATGTTATGGTTGAGGTGATGCATGATCGTAACCATCATTCAAAGAAGAGTATAGATAAGGGTAAATCAAACAAAGACTCTTTCGGAGCAAGAGAGGGAAGAATCCAAGCGCAATGACAAGCAACACGAAGGAATCAAAGTAATCCAATATTGAGAAGGATATCCCATGGTGCACTGGTAAATGCATTCCCAAGGTAGCCACAACACTCAAATATGAAATCACTTCCATAAAAATTAACAAGTATATCGGATATATGCAGGGCCAGGTGATCATTGGGAAGTTCATGGGCATATAACCAATTGAGTGACAACTGATATGGTGGATAAAAACACACTAGAATCCAAAAGGACATACTGATCTAAAACTGGGTTCCAAAGGATTATTGACAACTATCTTCAACAATTTGGAGGACGAAGAGTGTGATTTTGAAAATTTCCCATACTTCTTTAACTTTTTTGGGCACTACCTCCTCTTTTGGATGAATAAATTTACCCCTGACAAGGAATACTTCATAGCGGCCCCTATATAGATACACCTATATTTGTTGCCTCAAGAGTTTTGGGATGCAAAAATTTTGGAGGGGATCGAAAATACCCTAAGAACATTTTTCAAGATCTCAGAAGCCACCAAGTATGCTCAATATAACTCATATTCCAACATTTGTGTCTACTTGAATGTCTCCAATCCCCTCCCAGATTCCATATGTTTAATATTTAGAGACTCAAACTAGATCCATACTATTGATTATGATCATATACCCTTTAGATGTCGCAGGTGCCATGAACATGGGAATCATTTTATGGAATACCCCCTCAACTCGCTCCTTTCTCCTACCAAGCTCCATGTGGAGATCTATATAGAAGGATCCAAGAGGGTTTCTTCTAAGTGACACCTTGTAAAAAATCCCACTACTCCCCAGAACCGTTATGGAGTATAGACTAGCAATCTCTATGCCATTCTAACTAAGAATATAGAAGAGGACCCAGGAAGTGTGAAGGGAATATAATATTATAAGTAACTCTAATAAAATATCCCTAGCATCCCTACAAATTCGAGAGATCCATCTAAGTGATGGAAAATGCATGATAAGGACAACAATAACAAGGGGGATGTAGATGAATAAATGATATTGAATGATGGGCATCACGGAGAATAAAAATATGATAATGATATGGAACTCAAAGACCTAGATATGCAATCTTTAGGATCATCTTGGGAGAATAAATATCCTCAATTCATGTCGTATCAAGAACTGCATCCCTTGGAAAATTCTCTTATAAAATGTTAGGGAATGCAAGGCCAATAAATCAAAGGTAATCATACTACCTCCTCATCCTTAGGATTTAATACATGTATCATAAAATAAAGTTTCAAAGGCTCTAGAGAGGAAAAAAAGAGATGGAGAAGAAGCAATAATAAACTTCTTCAAGAGGTAGGATAATTGTTGGTAAATTAGAGGAGAATATGAATAATGATGGATAAGTTTAAACCCACTCTCATTAGTTCCAAATGAACATAATTTATTGGAACATTAGAGGCTTGAATGGTAAAATCAAGCAAATGATTCTCTAAAACAATATTCTCAAGGCATGACCAACTATTCTTATGCTCCAGAAGACTAAATTATCTAGTGAATTTATCTCTAAGATATCATCTTCCATCTCTAAAGGTTTTCAATCAATTTCTATCAATGCTCAAGCCACATCAATAAGTCTACAATTATTTTGGTATCCTTCTGAAATATATATTTCCTGTTTATTTTAAACTCAAATAACACTTACAACAAAATTTCAATTGATTGGCCCAGTTGAGACATGATTTATATCCAAAATTTATGACCCACACTCAACTATAGAAAATTTCAATTTTATGCAATCTCTACAAGGAATCCACATGATCCTCGAGGATAATTCCAGGATAATGGGAGGGGATTTCAATAGGATTAAATACTTGGAGGAAAAGTGAGGATGAATTCACCGGTTAGATGCATACTTAGGCCACTTCAAGGAAACTATTTAGTATCTGGATTTGATTGACTTGGACACCACTAGTGGTATGCATACCTAAACTGATAAATGTAGGGGAAACGACCATGTCAACTCTAGGATATATCATTTTCTTCTCTCAGACTCCCTCATGTGATAGAGCCTCCAATGTGAAGCATAGGCTCAAACCACTGATCAAATTTCCTGGAACTAAATCTACCAGGAAACCACAAAAATCCTCCCTCCCCCTTTGGGGATTTCTAGCTTGATGACCCCTCTTTTCATGACAATATAATGAATTGTTGGAAGGAGGAACAAATTGTAACATGTATGATGATGTTTAGATTTAAACAATCCTTCAAATACCTCAAACGTCGACTAAAAAAATGGAATAAGGAAGAGTTTGGTGACATCATCAAATCCTGACATGAGTTAGAAGTAAAAATGGAGCAAGTTCAGCAAAGGATAATTTTGGAAGGGAGAAATGAAACCCTCATTGAGGAGGAATCATTGCTCCACATTCAACTAGAGGCATAAGGTAGGAAAGAAGAGTTACTATGGAAGAAAAAATCATGTGTGTGATGGTTGGAGGGTGAAAAGAAAACTAAGATATTTCACAAAATAATGATTCACATCGTCGTTACAATATAATTTCAACTCTGAAGGATAGTCAAGGGAATAAAATAGTAACCCATGAATATATTGAGAAAGAATTGGTAAATTATTATCGATATATACATTCATATCCATGACAGGATAAGGGGGAGATATATAGAAAATAATGCAACACAACCCTCTACTGGTAATTATGGAGTAGAGTGATGCCCTCCTAGGGGAAATTACATTAACTGAAGTGGAGTAAGTAGTTATGGATATGCCAAAGGAAAAGATTCTGGGATGGGTAGATTTACTTCAGACTTATTCCATGTATGTTGGCCTATTATCCATCATGATGTCTGGAAGCTAGTTGAATATTCTTGAATATCTTCAACAATCCTACCTTCCCTTAATTATACCTTCTTCACTCTTGTCCCCAAAGAAAACAATGATTAGGACCCTAGTTAATTTCAATGTATTTCCCTTTGCAATGTAATCTATAAAATCATCACGAAATTCATTTCTAATTTCCTAAAACTGCTCGTACCCTTTCTCATCTCCTTGGATAAATCTAGATACGTAGATGGGTGGTAGGTTTTGGAAAATATCTTATTATCCCATGAAATGATCCATTCACTTAAAACAACCAAAATAGTTGGCATGCTCATTAAGATTGATATGTCCATAGATTTTGACAAACTGAGTTGGAAGTATATTAAACAAGTTCTCTCTGATTTCCGCTTCTCTAATATTCATATCAATTGGATTATTTCCCTCACTTCTGTGACCTTTTTATCTATCCGCGTTAACAATTCCCCCACTTCAACCTTTTCCCCTTTTCAAGGCATAAGGCAGGGGGATCCCCTTTCCCCTTTCCTCTTTGTTTTGATGGAAGAAGGAATTGGACACTCCCTTAAGGAAGTATTTGAAGTGAAAAAAATCAAAGGATTAAGGCTCCTTGGAGATGATATTGTAGCCATACATCAACAAAAAAAAATTGAAACAATGCTTATGGGAGTTCCAATTTCACACGAAGCCTATTCCTTCAAACAAGTATTATCATATTTCATGGCTACTTATGAAAATTGTATCAATGAGTGTAAGTCCCAATGTCTTTTCTTTAATACGCCACATGTTGTTTAAATTAATGTTTCAAGAATTATAGGTTTTCAACAAAGAACTCTTCCATCCAAATATTTGGGATCCCCTCTAGTGAAATGTTTGTTGTAATGCATCTTGGGATAAATTACTCTCTAAAATGGAATCTAAACTAGATATCTAGAACTTCCATTCTCTTAACATCACATGATGTCTAGCTCTTTTAAATTTTGTCCTTCAAGCTATGCCCCTCTATCAATTTTCATCGCGTCCAGCTCCCAAAATTGTGTTGAAATTTGTTTGCAATCTACAACGCTCCTTCCTCTGAGGAGGGGCCAAAAAAGAGATAAAATGGTCTCTAATTTCTTGCAATAAACTATCTTCCAAAACTATATAGATGACTGGGTCTAAGATCTTTGGAAATATTAATCTTTTCTCTTGGTGCCAAAACCTAGTGGCAATGGATTCAAAGTGTTAGCAAACTATGGGGTAAGATTTGGAGAAGAAAACACAATCCCAATATCATTGAACAAGAAATAGTTTGAATGGAGGGTCACCATATAGGGTCTTGAATTTGGAATGTCGCATGGAAGAACATTAATCTTATCCAAAATCATTTCTTTTGAGAAGTCACAAATGTCCAAACATCCTTATTCTAGGATGATTCTTGGTAACAAAAACCAAAATGGAATACACGATAAGACTTAGAGAAGATACAAGAAGTCATGTTGAATAAGAAAAAATGAAACTATCCCACTACTAGGCCCCCTTGTAGCCAAATTGTAGATGGATATTGTGGCTAATTGAAGAACATTGTGCCCCATTCCTCATTGGTTTGGATTGGGATATATATTTTGAGAAGAATTGACAGCTAGAAAAATAAAAATACATTAAGGTGAAGATAAGATTCTATGGGGCTATCGACCAAATGGAGGATTAAATTTTCAAGAGGCTTATCTTCTAGCTATAAGGAATTCATAGCTCCCAAAACCATAAATATGGACCAAAATATGGAAACAAAACTTAAGGCCAAAAACCTCCTTATTCCTATGGTTACTATCAAGAGGATAAACTCTCACCTAGTGAAAATTAGCCTATAGAGGCTTCGAGGGACCATAATTTTGTCACCTTTTTTGCATTAAAGGTGAAAATGTAGATCATCTCCTTAATAATTGCCAATTTTTGGAATTTCTATGGGATGAGGGGGCAACAACTATTTGACAACTAGACTGAAATATCATCAGCATAATGTTGACATTTGAATCTGTTAAGACTGAAGCGACAACCTCGCGAGGATATGAGTCCCCATGTGTTTTTATAGAGGTGGTGCTCCTCTTTTTCTAAAAGATATATCTTGGATATCTTGAGTTAGGATAATGATTAGGCAACAAACCCTAGTTCTTTATTTCTCGAATTTATTCAATAAAATGGTTCGTCAATAACTTGATCTGATCTTTATGTGCAACAAGAATTCTTTGAACATAAAAAATATTGAAGGGGGGCTTCAACATCGGAATTTCCTTAGGATAAACATCAAATATACAATCTTATTAATTACATACAAATGCATCCATATATTCTTCACAAGAAATAGGAGAGAATAATTTGATCATCTCAAAGAATTTTAAAAGAGTATTACTTCGAAGATAAAAAGACAATTTGATCGATTAATTTCAAATATCTCATACTTAAAACTCAAAGTTACATTATACAATTGAAATCAACCCCGAAGTACTACTTTGTGGAGTTTTTATTCATGAAATATATTCTTGATTACAAGATATTTGACAGTCATATACATGGTTGTAAATGCTCCATGATCATATAAGAAAATTCTTTTGAAGAATACAAGAAGAACACTGAAAATGTAACCCCATGATTGGTTTAGAAATACAAATATGAAGCCATGAGAAATATGTGTAGAAGAAGAAAAAGAGTGGAGAAGATGGAGAGTTTTCTTTGTTGATCAGAAGCTTCAATCCATAATATGTCTATACTTTCTTCTTATGGTATTCTTCCCCTTCTGCTCTGAATAATTCTGATTTTGGAACCCTTGATGACGCAGTTCTTCCCTTTTTAAAATTAGATCTTCTAACTACTTGAGTAGTTAGGGTTTTTCCTTTCTTGAATTTCCCGTACACTTTTCTTCTTGAAGTATTTTGTTTAATTAATTCCTCATTAATTCCTCAATTTTTTAACTTACATCATTAATATCTGCATCTTTCAAATGAATCTTTTTTTCATTTTTTAATAAACGTTTTTAATTAAACTTTTATTTTCAAAATTTAATTAATTTCCCTTAAAAGAGTGGGATTGTGTTTTAAATTTATGGAAGTGATAATCAACTTTTAATCCATTTAAATCACTTCAGATGTGATATTTATTTTCTTATCTTTGCAATGATATAAATTTTCCAAATCCGTCACACATATCTCAAGATATGAGCTCATGAAGTTGCATTGTCATGCAGATCCATTAAAAATGAAGTTGACCTATATTTCAATTTGTTGGAAAAAAAAAAGTAGCCAATTTCAACCATTGAAACCTACAACAACATATTCTTCGTCAGAATACCTTTCTAATGATATACCATTTGCGCAATTTCATCGCATGGAGCTCAACTTATGGCCTCTACAATATCGTGACTTAGGGACCGTTGATCAAATGTCTTGGGAAAATCGTAGCCTTTGATTAAATTTCGTCCTTCCTTTGAAAATTTAGAATTTGATTCATAAAACTTATCCCACATCCATGGGCATTTACAAATATTTAGTTTATATATGAAAGAATGGAATATACACTTGATAAGGAACATTGAGAAAGGAGACTATGGAGCTTTGAAGGTTCGACCTCCCCTTAGAAAATTAATTAAATAATTATATTTTAGATAACAAATTAGCCTCCACCTTATTCCCAGTAATTAATGAGTCAGTCAACCAAATATTTCCATGTGTCGTCCAACAATAATGTACCATGTGTCCTTATCTCATTTGACACCCAATATAACCAATAATATGCCTCCATGTGTCACCACTAATAAGTTGCCACATGTCACCAAGGATTATGTGTCATGTGTCTCATTCCATGAGATGCCATATGGCACCATTGATATGATGTCATTTGTCATCTCTTCACATGTTTCCATGTGGAACAATCTTTTTGGTTGAGAATGGAGAATTCTCATTGGTTAATGGTTTAAGGGTGAAGACTTTGGAATAATAGTTAAGTATAGGGAGGGATTCCTGAGAGGAGAGAGGGAGAGGGTAGTTAGGGAAGGGGGTAATTTATGGGTAGTGGAAGTTAGGTGGGGGTAAAATGTAGGTATCAGGGGTGGAGTCTAGGGTGAGGATTTGAGGTAAGTGAGAATGAGGTGAATCCACCAAAGAGGTTAAGGGGCGGGGTAATAAAATATTAGGGAATAAGTTAAGCATGGAAGGAGTGAAAGGGAAGTAAAGTAAGGTGGAGAGATAAGGAGGTATAAGTAAGAAGGGAGGGATAAGGCATATGAAGAAGGAGGGGTCATGGAGTAAGCATAAGCACAGAAGCGGAGAAATGGAAATGAGGTGAGGGAAGTAAACAAAATTTCATTCGTCTATCCAAAGAGACAAAATAAATTATGGAAAATGGTGAGGGAAAGTGGAGGGAAAAGGAGGTTGTGGAATGGAGATATAATAAGTGTAAAATAATTCTAAGTATGGAGAGTATATTCTAAGATAAATGTGGTATTTTCCACAAGATATTTTACATGGTATATTCCATGGATTTATGTGGTTTATACCACAAGAAATTGTGTGGTTCATTCGAGAAAATAATCTAAGAAAATGGATATAGCTCCGAGATATTCTAAGAAAATGGGCATAGTTCCGAGAAATCGTAATTCCAGTAAAATTGGGTTTGTTCCACGTGAAAGAAGCGTTTTTTCTGCTTTGATGGAAATTTGGGTATCTTGAGCATATGAACTTGTATTTCAGATCCAAAAAATGTGTGACGAAGCTGGGCCTGAGGGCTACACAATAAACTTGGTCTCGTTCACAAATTTTCTTATTTTAACATCATTTTTTTATTATTCCAGGGGAGTGAAAATATAGATGACCAATTTTGGTCAACAACTAGCTCCAACTGCAAGAGAGTGACCCCCTGTGAGTTGTTGAGAACCCAAAATTTGAAAAACAAATGCCTTCTCCATTGGGCTATGGATTCATATTCAAAACAAATTCTTGTAATTCTTCCTCTTTCATGGAGTTATCTTAAAATTTCAATATAGAGGCTGCCTTATTGTGCAAAAATTGAACTGAAGTAACAAAATATGTACAGACATGATCTACCTACCCTACTTTACTTGAAGGGAAGAGAAAATTTCAAGTGTAGGTAGATTTCGAATGGATCTAATCAAGCATCCAGATGATCTTTAAAATGATCTCCAAAATTGTGAAACATATTGGGGATTTACCAATGAATCAGGGGCACTCTCAATATGTACTAGAGAAAAATAAAACCACATGCACTCAAAATGTGATTGCATTACTTCACCAACAATGCTTTGGAACCATGATTCAATGAATTCAATTATTGATTGCTCAAGAATATTATTGTCCTTGATTGGATGAGGAATTTCCAATCTTAGAATACATTCATCTTTTTTCTTATCTCCAACTGCTTCCAAGATTCTTGATTCATCAAAAATGTCTTGAAACGAATCTTCCTTCATGTAAAGGGAATCTTGCTCATTATTCTTCTTAAGATTCATTTATTTCACCAATTCTTCTTTCTACAAGTGCTCTTGCGAATTTTCATCATATATTGCAAGGATGAAATATTCTTGTGCATTTGATGGAGGTTCCTCGATTTCATTTTCAAATTTTTTGCTTGAAAGATATTCATATGGAGTATATACGAGGCTGAAATTTCCTTCTTGCAAATTGGAATTTTCATCTTCATATTTAGCAATATGACTTGAATCAGAAAATTCATCCAATATTTGATTAGATTGTTCTTAAAATTTAGTCACTTCATTATCTTGCATCCATATGGGAGAGGGTGGGTGGGTAGAAACATTGAAAGCATAAGAAAAAACATATGAATGCAGTATCGGGATGAACTTTTCTACAAATGAATTTTCTAACACACCCCAATTGGTAATGGAGTTAGGTCATAATAAACTATACCATTCAAAAGAATCCCCTCATAGAGTTTGTAAAAATAATTTACATGTAACATTGTCCTCAATGAGGTTGAATTCAAGACATATACTTTTGAAATTAAAGAAGTGTTTCTCTGCATCTTATGAAATATTTCCAAAGAATGTAGAAAATGTTTTCAAAGGAATATCAGGCATCTGAAAATCTACTTCTGGTAGATTTAATGGGGTTCTATGAAATCGCCTCCTTTGGGTAATTATTTGTTTTTCTGAGTCTTGTAAACACATTAATGGGATTGATGGATAATTTAAAGTAGCATCATGATATGAATGAAATTCTCTAGAGGAATCATAAAATACATTTTGAGATTTTTTAGTCTTTCAAATGGAGTTGACAGGGAGTTCATTCTCCTGAATATTTTGTGTTTATTGGGTATTTTTAGTTCATTGCAACATCTTTCAATAATATTTTTATAAACATTATGCATATAGAACAAGCAACAATCTTCGTGAATATTATTTTCAAAATTTTCAACCATGGAGACTCTGGTTCTTTTATCTGATTTGAAGCAACGCCTCAAATATCTTGAAAATAAATGGCTCCCCGGTATGGTCACAAAAAATGTTGATGTTTGAATATATTAAGACTGAAATGGAAACCTCACGAGGATGTGAATCCCCTCATGTTTTTAAAGAGGTGGTACTCCTATTTGGCTAAAAGATATATCTTGAATATCTTGAGTTAGGAGAATTCTTAGGAAACAAACCCTAGGTCTTTATTGCTCGAATTTATTCAATAAAATGGTTCTTCAATAACCTGATATGATCCTTATGTCCATGAAGAAGTATTTTAACAATATAAAATATTGAAGGAGGGATTCAATATCAAAATTTCTTTGTGATCAACATCATATATACAATATTCTTCAACACATACAAATGCATCCATATCTTCTTCACGAGAAATAGGAGAGAATAATTTGATCATATCAAATAATTTTAAAAGAGTATGACTTTGAAGATCAAAAGACAATTTGATAGATTATTTTCAAATATCTCATACTTAAAACTCAAAGTTACAAGATATAATTGAAATCAACCCTGAAGTAATTCTTTGAGGAGTTTTTATTCATGAAATATGTTATTCATTACAAAATATTTGACAGTGATATACATGGTTGTAAATACTCCATGATCATATAATAAAATTCTTTTGAAGAATACAAGAAGAACATTGAAAACACAACCCCATGATTGGTTCACTAATACAAACATAAGCCATGAGATATCCGTGTAGAAGAAGAAAAAGAGTGGAGAAGATGGAGATTTTCTCTTTGTTGATTAGAAGCTTCATTGTATATGATGTCTATACTTTCTTTTTCTAGTCTTCTACCCCTTCCCCTCTAAAAAATTCTGATTCGGGAACCCTTGATGAAGCACATCTTCCCTTTTTTAAATTAGATCTTCTAACTACTTGAGTAGTTAGGGGTTTTCCTTTCTTGAATTTTCCGTACCCTTTTCCTCTTGAAGTATTATATTTAATTAATGCCTCATTAATTCCTTATTAATGAACTTACATCATTAATATCCACATCTATCAAATGGACCATTCTTTTTCATTTTTTAATAAAAAAATTTAATTAAACTTTTATTTTCAAAATTTAATTAATTTCCCTTTAATAGAGGAGGATTGTGTTTTAAATTTATGGAAGTTATAATCAACTTTTCATCCATTTAAATCACTTCATATGTGATCTTTATTTTCTTATATTTCCTACTATATAAATTTTTCCCAAATTTGTCACCTGGATCTCAAGATATGAGCTCGTGAAGTTGAGTTGTCACCCAGATACATTAAAAATGAAGATGAATGATATTTCAATTTGATGAAAAAAAGTAGCCAATTTCAACCTTTGTAAATGGAATCAACATATTCTTCGTATAAATCAATTTCCAACGGTATAACATTTGCACAATTTCATCCCCCGGAGCTCAAGTTATGGCCTCTGCAAGATTGTGACTCAGGGATCGTTGATCAAATGTCTTGGGAAAATCTTGACCTTTGATTAAATTTCATCCTTCCTTTGAAAATTTTGAATTTGATTCATAAAATGTATCCCACATGCACGGGATTTTACAAATATTTAGTGTATATATGAAAGAATGGAATATACATTAGATAAGGAACATTAAGAGAGGAGACTATGGAGCTTAGAGGGTTCGATCTCCCCTTAGAAAATTAATTAAATAATAATATTTTAGATAACAAATCATCCTCCACCTCATGTCCAGTCATTAATGAGTCAACCAACCAATTATTTCCATGTTTCATCCAATAGTAATGTGTCATGTGTCATTATCTCATTTGACACCAAATTAATAATATGATGCCATGTGTCACCACTAATAAGCTGCCACATGTCACCAAGGATTAAGTGTCATGTGTCTCCTTACATGAGCTTCTATATGGCACCATTCATATGTTGTCACTTTTCATCTCTTCACAGGTTTCCATGTGGAAAAATCTTATTGGTTGAGAATGGATAATTCTCATTGGTTAATGGTTAAGTATGGGGAGGGATTTGTGAGAGGAGAGAGGGAGTGGGTAGTTAGGGAAGGGGGTAATTTATGGGTAGTGGAACTTGGGGGGGGTGGGTGTTAAAATTTAGGTAGTGAGGGTGGAGTCGGGGGTGAGGAGGTGAGATAAGTGAGAATGGGGTGAGTTCGATGAAGAGGTTGAAGGGTGGGGTAATAAAATATTAGGGAATAAGTTAATCATGGAAGAAGTGAATGGGAACTAAGGTAAGGTGGAGAGATAAGGAGGGAGAATGAATAAGGGAGGGATAAGGTGGACGGTGAAGGATGGGTTGTGGAGTAAGTGAAGAAATGGAAATGAAGGTGAGGGAAGTAAACAAAATTTCGTTCGTTTGTTCGAATAAGAAAATAAATTAAGTATAGAAAATGGTGAGGGGAAGTGGAGGGATAAGGAGGGTGTGGAATGGAGAGATAATAAGTGTAAAATAATTCTAAGTATGGAGAGTATATTTGAAGATAAATGTGGTATTTTCCACAAGATTTTTTACATGGTGTATTCCATGGATTTACGTGATTTATACCATAAGAAATTACATGGTTCATTCCACAAAATAATCTAATAAAGTGGACATAGTTCCGAGATATTCTAAGAAAATCGATATAGTTCTGAGAAATTGTAATTCCAAGAAAATTGGCTTTGTTCCATGTGAAACAAGCGCTTTTTTCCACTTTTATGGAAACCTAGATATCTTGAGCATATGAACTCAGATTTCAAATCCGGAGAATGTGTGACGAAGCTAGGACTGAGGGCTATGCAATAAAATTGATATCATTTAAAACTTTTCTTCTTTTAATATATTTTTTTTTATTATTCCAAGGGCAGGAAAATATAGATGACCAATTTTGGTCAACACATAACTAAAAGCATTTCCAATTAGAGAGAATCATCTTACCCTGATCCTATTATCAACAGACCTTGTCAACTCTTCCCTAGCTTTATAATTTGGAAAGTATGGAAATAAATAAATGAGTCTTTAAGAACCTCTCTCTAGAGGAAGGAGTGAACTATAATAAGATCAAGAAGAGAATCAAGGAATCAGTCTTAGTGAGCTCCTGGTCTAAATATGACTGGAATTGCAATGAGAAAGAAGCAATCATCATGAAAATGTTTGAGCTCTGGCTAGGAAATATCCCTAATTTTTGTAGTTCTAGGATGCCAACTATTAATAGCCTGAACAAATGTGAACCGCCCCTACATATTTTCTCAAGTTAAACTTCAACAATGCATCTAAAGGTAATCTGGGCTAGGAAAACTTTAGAGGGGTATTTATAAATGATAAATAGGATTTACTCTGGATCTACGTTGGTCAACTAGACATGGACAAAAACAACACAATAGAACTTTTTTCCCTATATTTTGGATTATATGTTGTAGTTCGAGAAGGATTTCCTAAGTTAGTAGTTGAAGGTGACTCACAAATTATAGTTTAGATTTTCAAAAAGTTAGAATGTGTTTGTGCCATTAGAAAAATATCCCAAAGTTAGAAATTGGAAGGAGGATAAGAGCGCATATATTCCCTCATCCCCCATGTCCTTGTCATTGTGCCTTCCCATGTCAGAATAACATGAAACACAATTTCTTATAAGTTAGCAAACAAAGGAAATTCTCACACAAATTTTGTGTTAGATCAAATATGGGACCCAACCACCCTTAGTCCTCGGACAAAGGCCTATTTGACTCAATCTCATGAAAATGTCTCTCCCCCAAATGGGATGACTAGGATGTAGTACCTTGGTTATGACAACACCTTCAAGTCATTGATTTCCTTGTTCTCAACCTTGGATGTGACATATGGGTACATTGAAGCATCTTTGAATCATGCATAGAGTTATAGATAGGACTACTCGAGTTCCAACTTTAATGGCTCCTCTTCATCCTCGGAATGGAATATTTCCATATTATGAGATGGATTGAGCTTATCTACCAACAACACTTGGGTATAAATACTCGGAGCATGGAAAGGATACAAAAAAGCATGATCATGGTTATAAAATTTTTTATTTACCTCTATTGTCTTCCTTGTTGGTTAGATTATGGAGGGCACCCTATTTTTTTCTCCCAAATGGCTCACAGCAATTTCTATGTGTTCCCTTCTCCAGAGAGGGAAATATTTCTTCCCTTTCCTAACTCGGTCTCCCCATCCTCCCTATCATTCTACCATTATATTTTTGAATTCATATTGATCGATCATTCACCTCTATTCCTTCCCTCTATATTTTATCCCCTCGGTTCTTACCTTATGCATGCTCTATGCCATGGAAAGGATGGTCTCTAGTCATAGCGGGTGTCATGGTCAATGAAGCTATCTTCCCAAAAGGGCTCAACAAATCACCAAAACTTTTTCTCACACATTTTCGGCTTAGACACCTACAAATGCATGGGATGATATTGAAATCACTGAAGATGAAGCATGGGTTGAGTAGAGATGCTTGGAAAACATGGAAATTATTGGTGAGATTGGACCATGAATTTTGGACACAGGAAACATGAGGATCATAAATACAAAATATATTCAAACAATTAACCTATATTAGAAAATCAAAACCATTATGGGAAAAGTCTTGGTTGAAAGGAACGAAACTCATCAAGATATTCTACTCCTTCTAGATGAACTACAACTCCAAATCAAACAAGTGGAGTTTAATATTACAACTCTAGAAAGGAATATATCTAGTTTGGAGTTTGAGGATTCTTAGGAGGTTGCTTGGCACACAACTCACAAAGATGATAGTTCTCCACCACTTCACATGAATAGTCTCTAATTTTTTTGTCCTTGTTTATTATTAGTTGTACTGAATATAATTCCAGGTATAGAACTAGTTTTTCTACTACTTGTACTCTCAGACTTGGTAGGATTTTGAAAAACAATTGTGTCACTAATCATTTCCAAAACCAAAGGATATAAGATATGCTCTACTATTGGTTTTCTAATTTCCCTGGTGGCAGGCTAGAAATTGATGCATCTGTATAGTTTTACTACAATTTAATATAATTATAGAAACTAACTTACAAAAAAAAACATCGAAAACAATATTATTATTTTTTTATTCATGAATGTGAGCTAACTCATCACCATTATTCAAGAAAAATCACATCACCTAAAATGAACTGTAATTTGTATGGAGACAGACTTCCACTCCCACCAAATTCCTATAGGTTTTGCGTCATTACTCTTTTCCTCACATTCACAAAAGGTGATTTCATAGCCAATTGGTAGTAGTTTTAGGTCTTACTCCAAGATCAAAAAGTGGTTTTAGCATAAATAATATCCATAAGTATCTCTTGTGGTCATTTCTAATTCTACCTCCAATGCAGTTATGTTCTTTTTGACAACATCTACCCTTAATCCCATACATAAAACCAAATACTACCTTATTACAATTTATTGTTTTGCCCACGTTTTTATTTACATTTATTTTCTAACATTATAATTATTATAAATAGCAATAAAATAATAATTTTGTAATTTTTCCTTTCAAAGGCACAAAATATATCATAACTTAATGGTCAATATATAATGAGGATAACCATCATTTTTTGTTATTAACAAATATTAGATGACTTATCATCGATATTTAAGAAAAAATACACAACCTAAAATAACCCATTGATAGTCTATAAGGGGGCATATGTTCACTCCTACTAGATGTCTAACTAGACCGCCTAAAATAACCCACAAATACTAGCTAACTTATCACTGTTATTTTTAAAAAATTATGCCACCTGAAATAACCCACTAGTATCTATAATAAATATACCTTCATGCTCAAATTTTTCTTACATTGTGGACATAACCTAATGACCCTAGATACTCCAATTCCCCTCTGATTCATCCCAATTATCGACCACTCTAAGTTGCTTCCAATGAAATGTATGCTCATCACCTTCATCCAAAATAAAAACCACCCTCTCTTTGGATTATTTGGGATCATCCAAAATCATGCCCTCTCATTATCCATCATCGAAAATAGCATCCACACAAATCGCATTGCTCCATTTTTTCTCATAATTATCCAAATTTGTTGGAAAAGTCCTAATATATCCCTTATTATTTTACTAGGTTCAAGGTAATAGAAAAACCATCAATAACATGCCCAACTTGAATACTTTCAATGAACCACATATTGCTTTTTTTCATTCAAAATCTTGTTATGCTCAACAAAACACTATAAGTTCCTCATATTTTTTGCAAGTAGGGTATGCCATGACTGTGATAAACCTTCCTTAGGATATAAAACTTGCAAGCAAACTAAGGTTTGAAATATTCTCTAATTCCCTAGAGAGATTTAGGGTCTGTACACAATAAAATACACTATAATGTACTTCAATTTCCTCATTTTTGTAATGAAAATTAATTACATAATATCTCCTCTTGTCAATTGAAGCCCTATGGTGGAAGTCTATTGTAGCACTATGACCGAAGCTTGTAGCTTGAAATGAAAAATAAAAAATAAAAAATAAATGAGTATGGTAAATTGTATGATGCAACACTACTATTTACTTTCAATTTACTCTCTACTTGAAATTAAGAAAAATAAATGACCTAGTTCAAATAGGAAAAAAAAACCTATAAAATAATGCAATGCAAAAGGAGAATTATAAGAAATATTAGAAGAAAAAAGTATATTTTTCCCTCTCCTCTCAAAGGATCTTCTTCTACTTCGAAGGTGGCATGCCTAACTTAAAACTATCTTACCTCTAACTAAATGTTTTTTTCCATGATAGTACCATGATATGTTTCTTTTACTATTTTCAACCACGTGACCTCAAAAGTTGAAAGCCTAAGATGCTGGCCCTATGCATGTTTTTTCCATAAACACAAAATTCTAGCTCAAAACTTGCTTAGACCTATATAGAAAGAGATGCTTGTAAATCCCCACCCTAGTGCCACTATTTTCAGCATTCCTACTCATATTTGAGATTGGAGAGGGCTCAATCCTCAAATGCGATAACTGACAAATTCTCCTTGCATAATTACTTGAAAGGGTCTTGCCTTAAAGTTCCAATTCCAATGTTTTGGATCATCTTCTCATTCATCTCCAATCAAATTAGTTGGAAACTTCAATTTAGACCTAAATCTAGCCTAATTTGGCATTTCTAAGATAGGTGGAAAATTCAAGCCACCTCGTGGCTCACCAACACCCTACTCATATAACCCTGATATCAATTTATATATGTTTACTTATTTATTTATTTATTTTCTATCAATAATAAATATACAAAATTAAGTTAATAAAAAACCAAATAAATTGATTTAAAAACAATATATAATTTATTTTTAAACTTTACGAAAATGAAAGTTTATTTTTTTATATGAATCAAATTATTTAAAAAAATAAAAACAATATTCTTTACCCTAACTATAGGGACTAATAAAGAAGTTGAAAGAAACTATGGATATTGTACCTCAATTGTAGAAATACAGCATTTATCATGGATGGTGTAAGGGAAGGAATTATGTGTAACCCAAAGCCCTTTAGATGCGAGCCACATTAATTTTTTGAGTCATAATCATAGATGAGAGGCTAGAGAACAATGTTCCCAAGTCTTAAAGGTGATGCTAAAGTAGAGAGTCTCCTTGATTTCTTCTAAGTAATGCAGAAAGTTTATTTGTTAATTTTTGAAATTTTTGTTTGTGATTATTTGACAATATGCCGAGAGCAAGGCTTCCTAGTATAAGAAAGATAAATAGCAACTACGTTGCAAGTACTTGCCAAATAAACTAGTATAAATATGCGTCGATGAGTATTGATTTAAGAATTATGACAAATAAAGCGCAGTGGTTGCTTTATTTTCATTGAAGAAGGTGGTATCGCTTGTATAAATTATTGTTTCATAATCAACATCTGCAAACATAAGTTAATCCACCTATCCATGTATTGCAAATGCATGGTGCATAATTCCATGTTACAATGATGCTTAAGGAACTATATTTTAATTTATTTTATTTTGTTTCATTTCATTAATTTCAACAAGATTCTGCATTGTAGTACGCCTTCACATTATGCAACGATCTAAACTCACATAAGTCCATGAAGAGTTTGTAATGATTGATAAAATGCCATCCCCGGAGGAAATTAGGGTGGTGAGTGAACAGCTAGAGCTCGATAGCCTTTTTTTTGTTTTTCAATGGTAATGGACATGCCATTTTTTATAAAGTTTTAGGGGATGCAACATTTTTTTATGAAGTTGCAAGGAATATGTAAACTCGAGAATAATCAAATCGACTTGGATTAAAAAACGTGATGACTTGGATTAATTCATTGTAAGTGTATCGTGGATCAATTGCAAAGAAAACAACCATTTATTCTTCTATCTCGAAATTTATTTGTATTGTTGCAATTGGTATCCAATAATCATTATAGCTAATAAAATCTACCACATTAAAAGTGATGAAATTTTGAACTACAACAATGAAATTGATTTCGAATTACATGGTCAATAGTAGAAGTTTTCCAATCTAGTCGAGCAAGTGGAGGAAAATGTCATTATGGTTATTCTGATTTTGAGCAATAATGCATTTTTAGTAATAATAAAGTACTTTTTTTACAATATTGATTTAATATTGAGAATATTGTATACTCTTTTTTTTTATGATATTGTCGTTTCTTTTTTTTTTCCCAAGGTAGAGTAGTCAATGAGGGAGTGTATTGTGAAGGCACTCCGTAAGTGAAAATCACTGGTTCGAAACTCATGGGGACACCTCAAATCCAACCATGTTAAAGGTTGGTGCGGTCCAGACCGGATGCGATCCTCAGGTGACTTTGACAACTTAGATGCCCCTCAGTCATGGCATCTTAGCCAAGGCAATCCCTCACCAATTAAAAGGTTTAGGATTACCAAAAAAAAAAAAGATATTGTCTTTCCCTTCTCTATTACTTTATCTTACTCATCTATTTTTACTTCATTTCTATGAACATGTTATGCTATATCTAGAAAAAATGAAAATGGAAAAAGTTATGGTAAGTAAATTGCTTATCTTTAAAACTGATCTATTGGTTATGCTTTCTTATCTTTTATATTCCATTCCAATTACCTTGTTCCTTTTATATTCCATTATAATTACCTTGTTCAACTTTATTTCTAGTGACACATTATATATATAGTGTTGTACTAGTTATCATAATAGTGATTTTAGTTGGCATAGTAATGGTTTCTTACATTGTGGTCTATCATGGGATGATTATGTATAAGGGAACTGCCAATGATGTGGAGAATAGTATTCAAATGTTATGAACTAGCTCAACCTTAGACATTCTTCAATCAATAATTTTTTACACTATTATAAATCATAAGAATTCACCAAATATTTTTATATTTTTATAGTTAAATAAGGTTTTAAAAAACAATTTTACAAACAACATTGGGAAGATAGGTTTTCGAACAGTATAAAGGGAGACTTTAAGTGGATATTTCATAGTTTTCAAGTACCTATTAAATAAACTAATACAAATATGCATGTATGAGTTTTTATTTAAACATCATAATAAGTAAACTAGTTTTGATAATGTGGTATCCATTGTGGAGGGTGTGAATCTATTTGAAATCATAAGTAGTTATTCAAAAAATACCTCATTTTGCATTGAGGAGAAAGAGTGGCATTGGTTGTTCATTATTGATATCTACGAACATAATCTCATGAATCTATGCATGTATTTCATTTTTATGGACATGTTAGTGATGGTAATAGATTGTGACACCTCGGGTTTTAAGCTCCGTATTAAATAATGTATTTTGTTAAGTTATGAAAGGCCGGGGTGCCTAAACAGTTGAAAGAGACCATTGTGTTTAGGAAATGTAATGTTTTGATCATTATTAATAACAAATACATCGTTGGTTGCAATATGGACAAGGACAAAAGAGATAGGGGCTATGATTCCACAAGAGAGGGGGCTTAAAGGGCTAAGAAATTATTTTATATTTTATTTACCCATTATGGTTAATGGAGAATATCAGTTACGTGAGCTTCTTGGGGGGAGGCCATGAGGTTCTTGATTCCCAACATTTACAAAAACCCATCTTTGGTCTGGGGTGGGGGTTCTCTTATTTTTTTGTTGGTCACCTCTTCTTTCGAGCATTCACTCATTCACTAAGTTGCTCACAGTTCACACCTTTTGTTGGGATTTCACTGCATTCATTCTTTCACCCCACTCATTTTTCCTCATTTGTGTCTTGGCTTGGGAAATGAAAACGAATTGTTGGAGAGGATACATGGTTGTTGGACGTAGATACTGCTAGTGTATTCCATCCATGAATCAAGACCTACATGTCTAAGATTCTTCTATATGTACCTAGTCTTTCGCACAGCTGGGGGCCCTGAGAGTCCCAGCATGGAGATTCTCGATCGACTACACTAGAGCCCTGGAAGGAGATGGATAGCCTGAGGAACTGCATGGCAGAGAAGGTGTTAGGGACCTAACATCCCTAACTCCTCACATAGGTAGAATAATATAATTCCATGTAATAAAGGCCAATATTAATAAGGCCTAGAAATAAGGAAGAATAAGTCAAATGTAAGAAGACCTAATAGAAGATTCCGCTTCTAGAAAGATCTTCCTCTAGATTTTTCTTTTGAATAGATAGATTTAGTATAAATAGAAGTAGAGTGTATGGGAAATATTTTCTTGGATATAATTGTAATAGAGATCTGCTCTACTGGAGGTTTCCCCCTTGAAGAGGCAAGTGAACATTGCTATCAGTAATCAAAGTGCTCATTTTGGTGTTATCCTGGTATTGTTTTGGTATTATTCTGGTATTTTTTTGGTTATATCATTGTTTCTCTGTCATTTCTAGCTAAAATAAATCATACTATTTTATATATGGAATAATACAAGTGGTATCAGAGCACCTTCCTCGGAAGAAAATTATGGGTTAAATTTTTTCAGGGTAGAGACGTATTCCAGTGTCTTAAAGCTACAAAGATATTTCATTATGCACATAAACTCACGATTGGGGAGTCATACACGTAGGAAATACAAGAGGTACTTAAGAGCACATATGTTGGCCACCCTTATAACCCATGTTGGTACCTCTTCAAGTGGTAACGCATCAAACAACACATGTATACGGATCGACCTAGATTTCCTTAAGACCTCCATAGATAAACCAATCGGTTGCCTGACTGCTATAGTGTCACTAAGAACAACACTTGGGAAGATACTCTCTAGCACCTAGGTAGTCGGGTAGTATGGCTAAGGGAATGGTCTAGTCTCCTTAGTTCGTGCCCTGAGATATTGGGCCAAGTACTATTGTTGGAACCCGCACATATATCAAAGAGTTATAGCACAAGTAAAACCCTTGTCTGTAGAAACCTTGAATATCCTACCCCCGAGGACAGAAACAAAAATAGAATAGACAAGATATATTTTCGTGCAACTGCGCCTTCTACATTATGGTTGCGAAATTACTACACATTTATTCCTGTTAAGCATTTGGGAATTTCGTCACTACAGTATTATCCAGGTTATTGTATAACTCCACAGGATTATAGTGGTTCCACTAGCACACCTATTTGGGACCTATCCCACTGGGTTCCTCTCTTCACCCTAATTCTAGTGATACCTATCATTTTTAACATAATTTTTTTGTGGACCTGACCCTTCTCCAACACCCTTATTTGGCCCCTATCCCATTGGATTCCCCTTTTCTCCCTGATCGCAGTGGTACCTATCATTTGACACCCTTCTTCTCAGTGGTCCCACCCACCCCTCCAGACCCCTTTTGTTTCCCCTATACCATTTTCCTACCCCCTTTTCCAAATGGCTACCACAAGAGCCCAAGAAATCAATACCTTGATTGTTAACAACCACCAAAACAAGGAAGACATCAAAACTATCATTTCCAACATTAGCTCAATCAATTCGTCTACTGATATCCTCAAGGCACAATGTTCCCATATCGAATACCTTAAAGACCTCAAAGGCCTCAAATCCACCTTTGAACACTTCATGGGTCATTTCTAGAACCCTTCCTCTTCTGAAAAACCATCTTATCAGGATGACCATGACTCTTCCCATTGCCAACGTCCTCATACTACCCACTTTTCTCAAGACCTCTGCCCTCCCCAAATTGAGGTGAACAAATTTGATGGATCAGATCCCACAGGTTGGGTCACCAAAATGGAACATTATTTATCTTTGCATGGCATTACTGATGATTTATCCAAGCTTCGTTATGGTGTCCTATATCTGGATTCGGAACAATGGAAATGGAAAAAAAAGGCACACCAAGGGTATGTTGCTTGGACATAGTTTGTGGCTGAACTTTATTACCTCTTTGACTCTGACACCCACCATTTAGACCGTTTGACCAAGTTAAGGTAGTATGGGATATTGGAAGACATTATTGCCACATTTGAGCACTTGGCTTTCACAATGGAGGTTATGTCAGATTCTTTCTTGAGGGAATGCTTTATTAGTGGCCTCAAAGATGGAATTTGTGCCCATGTTCTCATGGCATGCCCCCAGACTTGGTTGGAACCTACTCAACGAGCCAAGGAATCCCAACATATTGTCTCCTCCCAGACCCGCAAACCTTCCTTTCCTCCTCGCCCTAAACCCACCAATTTTTCTCCTCATGAAACTCCCCTCATGATCTAGAAATTAACCAAGGATGAAATGGTTGAACGTCAACTCAAGGGTCTTTGTTATAATTGCGACGACAAATATTTTCTCGAGCACAAGTGTAAGGAACAAAATATTTTTATGGATGTGACTGACTATCTTTCTGAATAAGATGTAGTTGTTTCTCCTGTGGAGGAACTACCACCACCATCTGACCTCACCCCGCCCTCTGACCCACCCGAAGTTGACCCGGTGATTTCACTTAATTCCCTCACTGGCTTCTCTTCTCCCCAAACTCTCAAATTAATTGGTTACATCAAAAATAGGAAAGTCATCATACTTGTGGATAGTGGTAGCAACCATATCTTTATTCATCGTCGCATTACCCAAGAAGTCAATTGTTACATCTGTGTTGTCAATAATTTTCAAATAATGTTTTCCAATGGTGGTTCCATGAAATGTGGGGGATGATGTGAAAATGTGTGACTCCAAATTGGTCAGTATCACCTAAAATCCCATATGTTTGTTATAGACATGGGTGGTTGTGACATTGTTCTTGGTGCCGAATGGTTATGCACTCTAGGCCCCATTCTCATTGATTTTAAGGACTTAACCATGCAATTCCAACAGGAGGGACAACAATATAAGTTCCAAGTAATCACAACAGGCTCCCATGATATCATCAATTCCCATCGCATGGAAAATCTCCTCAAAAAAGGTCATTTAGGAATTATATCCCAACTCCACTCCAGTCATGTTGTTGAGACACCTTTTGTGCATCCTAACCTCCAAGCTATCCTCTCTCACCACCAATTTGTTTTTACCACCCCCAAATAACTTCCCCCTTCCCATGGAGTCCATGATCATTCCATCCCTCTCATCCCAGGAAGTCTTCCCCCCAATGTTCAGCCTTATCGTCATCCCTTTTCCCTGAAGAATGAAATTGAGAAAACTTATGAATTACTAGAAGACGGTGTTATCCGTCCCAGTACTAGCCCCTATTCTTCCTCTATTCTCATGGTACTCGAGAAATAAGGTACTTGGCGCATGTGTCCTAATTTTAGTGCCCTAAAAAAACTCACAATCAAAGACAAATTCCCCATTCTTGTCATTGATGACCTCTTGGATGAATTGAGTAGTACTCATTACTTCACCAAATTGGATCTATGTTTCGACTACCACCAGATCCATATGAAATAAGAAGACATCCCCAAGACTGCATTTCACACTCATGAGGGTCATTATGAATTCTTGGTAATGCCCTTTGGATTGTGTAATGCTCCTTCCACTTTCCAAAGTCTTATGAATCATGTCTTTCGTCCTTTTCTATGTCATGTTGTCTTAGTTTTATTTGATGATATTCTCATCTATAGTAAAACTTGGCCATCCCATCTCTCCCATGTGAATCAAGTTCTCCATCTACTCTCTAAGAACTAGCGTTTCCTCAAATAATCTAAATGTGTCTTTGGTGCCTCAGAAGTGGAATACTTGGTCATATTGTCGGCAAGGATGGTGTCCGAGTAGATCCTAAGAAAATTGAATCTATGCAAGATTGGCCTTGCCCTAAAACTCTTAAGAGCTTGCGTGGTTTTCTGGGTTTAATAGGATATTATAGGAAGTTTGTTCAAAATTATGGAAAGATTGCAGCTCCTCTCCCTTCCCTCCTTAAAAATAATGCTTTCACTTGGACTTCATATGCGGATGATGCCTTCCAAGCCTTAAAATATGTTATGCGTTCGACCCCTATCCTAGCACTCCTAGACATCACAAAGACATTTGTATTGGAACGTGATTCTTATGGGAAAGGAATTGGAGCCATCCTCATGCAAGATGGAAGGCCCTTGGCCTTCAATAGCAAACAACTTTTAGAACAACATTTAGGCCAATCCATTTATGAAAAGGAAATGTTAGTTATTTTTCATGTTGTGGATCTATGGCATCCTTGTTTATTGGGTCAATGATTCCAAATCAAAATTGATCATCAAAGACTCAAGTATTTCCTGGAACAAAAAATTTCATCCTTGGAGCAACAAAAATGGGTGACCAAGATATTTGGCTATAATTATGGCATCATTTACAAGAAGGGAAAGGAAAATTTAGTGGTCGATTCTCTTTCCTGGAAATATGAAGAAGACGGGTCCCTTTTCTCCCTCTCCTTCATTGTACCAGATTGGCTCCAAGTTGTTCATCGGGAATGGTTGCAAGACCCCAAAATTTCTACCCTTCTCCACCAATTGCAACAAAATTCTTCAATTTCTCCAGGCTACTCTTGGCATAATGTAGAGCTTCGCTACAAAGGATGTTTGTATTTATGCAATCAATCCCAACTTAAATCCACAGTGCTTTTTGAACTTCATGCCTCACCCACATCCAGGCATTTAGGATTTACCAAAACCTATGAACGAGTCAAACGTTCTTTTTTCTGGGAGGGTATGAAATAGGACGTTTGCACCTTTGTGGATGAATGTGAGGTATGTCAACGCAACAAGGGAGAAACTATCAAAGCTCCAGGAACACTCCAAACGCTTTTGATTCCCCATTCTATTTGGTGATATATTTCTATGGACTTCATTGTAGACTTACCTAAATCAGGAAATAAGTTAGTCATCATGGTGGTAGTCGATCGTCTCTCCAAATATGCTCATTTTTGTGCTCTTCAACACCCATTCACAACCACCACAGTGGCTCAAATCTTCATGGATAATATCTTCAAGCTTCATGGCATGCCTAATTCTATTGTCTCTAAAAGAGACCCCACTTTCACCAACAAATTTTGGCAAGAATTGTTCAAGCTACATGGCACACAATTGCATCTCATCACTGCTTATCACCCCTAGATGGATGGCCAAACTGAAGTTGTCAACAAGTGTTTGGAAACATATTTGAGGCGTTTTTCATCTGATTGGTAAAATAGGTGGGCTCAATGGTTACCCCTAGCTGAATGGTGGTACAACACCTCTTACCATATAGTTACTCGCATGACTCCTTTTGAAGCAGTCTATGGACAAAAGACTCCATCAGTTCTCTCTTATATGACAAGGGTCTCTAAGGTTCAAGAGGTTGACACAAATCTTACAGTCTATAGGGATATTCTTTGTGCCCTCAAAGAAAATTTGGTCAGGGCTCATAATCACATGAAGCAGGAAGCCAATCAAGGTCATTATGAATGCCATTTTGTTGAAGGGGACCAAGTATTTATTTGAATACAACCTTATAAGAAGACTTCACTCAAAGCTCAACATTGTCAGAAACTTGTGCCCAAATTTATGGTCCTTATATAGTTCTCAAGCATGTGGTATCGGTGGCCTATTAGTTACATCTACCCAAATCAATCGAAGCTCCATCATGTTTTTCATGTTTCCTTCTTAAAGAAAGAGATTGGAACTAAGTGCCAAACTCAAACTAGTCTCCCCGAGTTGGATGAAGAAGGTTCCATATGGTTGCAACCACAAGCAGTCTTGGCCCAATGAGAGTGTCGTCTCCGTCAGCGCACCATCCAGGAAGTGTTAGTCCAATGGAAATATACCCCTCCAGAAGATGCCACCTGCGACAGGACACCATTCTACAACAATTCCCTCATCTGAAGCCTTGAGGACAAGGTTGTTCTTCAAGGGGGAGGGCATGTTAGGGACCTAACCTCCCTAACCCCTCACATAGGTAGAATAATATAATTCCATGTAATAAAGGCCAATATTAATAAGGCCTAGAAATAAGGAAGAATAAGTCAAATTTAAGAAGACCTAATAGAAGCTTCTACTTCTAGAAGGATATTCCTCTAGATTGTTCTTTTGAACAGATATATTTAGTATAAATAGAAGTAGAGGGTATGAGAAATCTTGTCTTGGATATTATTGTAATAGAGCTCTAATCTACTGGAGGTTGCCCCCTCGAAGAGGCAAGTGAACATTGCTATCAATAATTAAAGTAATCATTATGGTGTTATCCTGGCATTGCTCTGGTATTATTCTGGTATTGTTCTAGTTATATCATTATTTCTCTTCCATTTCTAGTGAAAATATTTATGTTCTGCATACTATTTTATATCTAGAATACTACAGA
>ML783055.1:454759-481961 GCA_009831015.1 Picea engelmannii
GGTTTGGGAAGTCAAGTGACACTCTAGAACCGTCCTTGTGGATTCATAGCCATGGCTCAAGGGTGCCATTGTTGTTGAGACTTGGAACAATAGTGTATACGGTTGGGTGGAACTTCCTTGGTCTCCATCCAGTTGGTGTCTTTTTTTAGAAAAGATAAGTGCTCTCTGTTATGGTTATTTACCTATGTATCTTTATTTTCGTTGTGTATTTAATTATCTATGAATTCTACATCAATAATATGCATGCTTTCTATTTATTGTTGTGCATGTCGCATGGTTCATTTATTTTATGTTTAGCATGAATCTTGATCAATGCATGTGGATATTTCATGCATCCTTTTTATTTAAAGTTAGAACAGAGGTCGAATTAGTCTAGAAAGGGACTTGAAGTTAGTGTTCCCAGCCTATGGGTGGTTGGGTACGTTACAGATTGGTATGAGAGCTATAGTTTTCAACACTGAGACTGGATGGGCTATGTAAGTGGAAATTGAAGCAAAATGTTCACAGAGAATTATTGACGAAAGGGCCAAATTTCAATTTACAGATCTTCCATGAGTTCCAGGAAGGTTCTGAGAGCACACCTTAGCAGTGTTTGAAAGATCAGGAGGTGTAGCGGTTCGGGAAACCACAATGGTCCTTGATTTGGAGCCACAAATATTTGACCTGGGCTGTTATATTTGTTTGAAAAGGTCTGTGTCCTTCATATCCGTCAGATCTGGAAAAGGAGCATGGCGGTTAAGCACCAAAGTCCTTCGAACCTCATCACTCTGGATGTTTTAAGTTGTTGTCATAAAATAGGCAAAAGCCCCAAAACTCTGAATTTTTAGAGTGAATCTATGTCATAGATCACTGAGAGGAATACTTAACCATTGGATTCGCCCAAGAGAATATTTGGGTCATTGGATCAAGCACTTACCAGGAGGTGAAGCATATTGGAGGATATCGGATCCCAGCCGTCAGATCTGCACATGAGAAAGTGTGAGTCGTAGATCTCACGGTAGTTCAGAGCTTCGACACACCGAGAGAAGTGAGTCCTTAAGCTTCCAGGAAGAAAATCACCTGAAGTCACGAACTCCATATTAAATATGGATTGTTCATGTTTGGGGACACATGTCTAAATATTAATGATTATTCACTAATTCGGTGTTCAGGAAATTTGTAGTGTTTTATCGAGAGTTCCCTGAAGCCCTGAAGCTTCGAAGTATCAGAGTAAATTAGTACCATCCATTTATGGGGAGACGTGTCTTCACATTGTCAAGTACTCGACCTTCAGTAGGATCGCGGGAGAAAAATGTTTTGGTGCATAAAGTTCCGAAGTCTCAAAGCTTCGAGGAGCGCTTGTCCGGGAGTTCAAAAACTCAATGTTCGGATGTTTTAAAATGTTCTAATGTGAAATATTCCAAATTCCCGGATCGTCAGAGTCCCAAATATTTGGGGGGTAACCTGTTTGGGAATTGGGAAGTTCGGCGTTCAGGAGTTTTGAAGTGTTTTGCTGAGAGATCCTCCGAAGTCCGGAGTCCCGAAGTCTAGAGGTGCTAGAGTGAAGTGGCATGATGATATCACCTAGGGTGACATGGACCCACTCTATATGTGCCACGTGTCATCTTTTTTTGTTCTTTTCACAGAGATTTTGTGCCAATTATAACTTGACATGTGTCACACGTAGAATGGGCCAGGTATCACCCCCTTTGATGCATAGTTGTTGAGGAGGCTCTGAAATTTCGAAGATTCGACATTCGGGGATATGGGAGTATGTTGTTGTAAGAACCTCTAAATTCTGAATCTCCGGAGCACCAGAGCAATGATACTCCAAAAAGCCTCTTTGGGAGTTCGTCAGCTCGACATTCAGAGGGAATGATGTGTGGTATAAGAGGAACCTTCAAAGCTCGAATTTCTTAAGTTCTGAAGAACCGAAAAAGGCTGTGTTCATACGTTCGCTAGTTCCACATTCGGGGAAAACGAAGTGTGATGAAGGTGAAACCCCAAAAGCCCGAAGTTTTGGAGCCCCGAAGTCCCGAAGCTCTAGATAAGCACTTTTCAACTAAGCACAGGGTCATAACTATGGTCACATGTGATTGAGAGCTGAAGGAAAAAGGGTTAGTGCCTGAAAATTGTTTTAAAGACAAAAAGGGGGCTAGTGGACAATTTTTTTATTTTGAAGAAAGAGAAGCGCTAAGGAAGGATTAAGCCCATGGTTTCGAGTCGTGGTCACCTAGGAAAGTGGTTTGAAGGAAGCGCCTATGCATAATTTAATTCAGTATTGGCTAAGGGATAACATGGAAGTGTTATATGATGTAGACTGATATATATATTCTTCATGAGTTTAAAGGACCTATAGCATTGTTTGACAAATTGTGTTTATCATATGCTTAATTCTAAAAAAATGGTCAGTTGCACATTTTGCAGAAATAAGGGGTTTAAACATATCAATTCATAATGTTTATTCAAGAAATGGAATAAGGAGAGGGAGCTTCAAGCCATGATAAAGAATAAAAAGGTCAGAATATCATAGTTGGTAATGCAGAGACAGTATCCAACGGACACAAGGGAAGAGGGGAGAAAGAAACATTGATAGAAATTGTAAGAAGCCTGAAAATAGAAGTGTAGAGATACAAAAAAAACAATGAGAGACTAATGAGAGAACAAAGTCAAATAAATTCTTGAGTGGTGCATAGCTTAAATCAGTTGCAAAGGAAAAAAAAGAATGGCTCAAAACAAGAGGAAGAAGGCATGTATAATGAAAGAAGAGATAATCATGGAAGAGTTGTTTATTCAAGAAGTGCTAGCAGAACTCATAGACATCACTCACCTCCTTACTTAGCAAGAATTTCTAATGCATCTGAAGACTCTAGGACTAGTCCAAAGGTGTCTCTTGTTAGACACCAAAGAAGAAGACATGAATTGGACAGTTTGCAGAGAGAATTGAGGAAGTTTAAGCCACCATCCTTTAATGGTGAAAGAGAAAGGGAAGATGATGCCGAGGCATGGTTTCTTAGACTCAAGAGATATTTTCAATTGCATAACTATTCATCAAACCTAGAAGGCAGAATTTCCACTTAGCATTTACATGGGAAAGATGTTATGTGGTGGGACCAGCTGAAGAAAGTTGATCATATTAATGAGAATAGGATCACTTGGAAGCAATTCAGGAACTATTTCTAGAAGGAGTACCTCTCATAGCACTTTTATGACAAGAAAATGCAAGAGTTCTTTGAACTTAGTCTGGGAAGTGCAACCATGGAAGAGTATGAGAAGAAGTTCTTGGGGTTGTTAACGTATGTAGGGTTCATAAATGAGGAGAAGGTGAAAATACAAAGGTTTTTGAGTGGATTGCCATCCTTTTATAAAGAAAATATTGGGTATGATGAGCCCAATACCTTGACTGAGACCATTAGGAAGGATAAGTACCTGTATGAGAAAGACCAGGGAAAACAATCCATGTAGAAATCTTGGAAGGATAAGAAGAAGGAGAATTTTGATTAGAGGAAGAAGGAATTCAAACCTCCTTTCAGCAAAAGTGAACCTAATAAGAATCATCAAGACCAGTATACTAAGGATGAATCCAAGAAAGAAGACTCCTTGGGAAAAAGGGTAAGACCACCAATCCAATTTTAGGGATGCAAAGAAGATCACATGTACAAGGATTTCCCACACAGAAATGACAGACTGGAGACTGTGCATAACATCCAAGAGGCTACAATTGTAGAAGATATGGAAAGGATTTATGCAGCTTTAGATGATCGACAAGAAGAGTACCAATCCAATATGATCAAGGTGGAAGGTAAGATCATAAATCAACCTATATATATTTTAATTGATTCAGGAGAAATTCATTGTTACATTGCTCCTAAAATAGTGGATAGTTTACATTTGGAGAAAAGTAAGCTTGGAAAATCAAGTTTGGTTAAGCTAGCCACTGGAACCAAGAGGAGAATCCATGATATGGTCAGAGGTTGTTCCATAATTATTAATGGTGTGAATACTAGTGTTAATCTAAATATCATACCATTGGGGTCTTATGATATTCTAATTGGAAAGGATTGGTTGGACAAGCATCATGTTGTCCTAGATTGTCATAACAAGACATTTACATATCTTGATGAAAAAGGAAAATAAAACAATGTGAAAGGTGTTCCAAGACCCATCTCTATAAGAGAGATTTCAGCCTTACAGCTGAAGAGGTGTTTTAGAAAAGGATTTCAATTGTATGCAGTCCATGTGGAGGAGCCAGAAAAGACAAAAGGGCCAAGCCTTGAATATTTTTCGGTACTACAAGAGTTTGAAGATGTATTCAAAGAAATACTAGGGTTGCCACCAAAAAGAGAAATGGATTTCTCTATTGATTTAGTGCCAAGAGCTACCCCGGTGTCAAAAACACCTTACAGAATGAGTACACCGGAGTTAAAAGAATTACAAATGAAGTTGGAAGAATTGTTGAATAAAGGATGCATACGTCCAAGTTTTTCACCTTGGGGAGCACCAATACTCTTTGTCAAAAAGAAATATGGAACTTTGAGGTTGTGTATTTATTTTTGACAGTTGAATAAGTCCACTATAAAGAACAATTATCCTATACCCATAATTGATGACCTCTTTGATCAGATAATAGGAGAAAAAATATTTTCAAAGATAGACTTGTGGTCAGGGTACCATCAAATAAGAATCAAAGAAGAATAAATCCATAACACAACCTTTAGAACCAGGTATGGGCATTATGAAATTGTAGTGGTGCCATTTGGATTGTCTAATGCACCATCAATATTTATATTCTTAATGAATGGCATATTCAGAAATTACTTGGATATGTTTGTCATAGTATTCTTGGATGACATACTTGTCTATTATAAGTCATAGGAAGAGCATGAACATCACCTAAGATTTGTATTGCAAGTGCTGGGGGAAAATTAGTTGTATGCCAAGCTGAGTAAGTGTTATTTTTACCAAGAACAAATCCATTACTTGGGGCACATTATTTCATAAAAAGGTATAGCAGTACACCTAGAGAATATTGAATCCATTAGAGGATGGCCAACACCCAAGAATGTTTCAGAAGTCAGATATTTTATGGGAGTAGTTGGTTACTACAGAAGATTTATAGCAGGGTTCTCTAAGATTTATCATCCCATCACTTCTTTGCAAAAGAAGGGAATTAAATTTGAATGGACATCTATGTGTGAATAGAACTTTAATCTATTAAAGGAATTACTTACTAGTGCACCTATTTTAAATATTGGTAACCCAAATAAAAATTTTGTGGTATGTACAAATGCATGTAAGAAGGACTTGGTGGAGTCCTCACTCAAAATGGACAAGTCATTGGTTATGAGTCTAGAAAGCTTAAAGAACATGAGAGGAACTATGCCATGCATGACTTGGAACTTCCTGCCATTGTTCATGCTTTGAAGATGTGTAGGCATTATCTCATGGGAAATAGATTTGAATTGAGAATAGACCATAGTGGTATGAAGTATCTTTTTGAACGACCAACTTTGAATGCCAGGAAAACAAGATGGATGGAATTTTTAAGTGAATACGATTTCGATATCAATCATATCAAAGGAAAAGAAAATAAAGTTGATGCACTTAGTAGAAGAATACATCTCATGCATGCTACAGTTGTCAGTATGCATAAGTCAGAATTGAAGAGCAGAATTTTAGAGGTTGTTTTTACATATCATCATTACCTACAGGTAAAGGAAAGCTTACAACAAGAAAATATACAAAAAAAAATGAAAGAGTATGAGATGAAGGAAGATGGATTACTTATGCATAAAAAAAGAGTTTATGTTCCTGGTTCCATAGAAATCAGGAATTTGGTATTAAAGGAAATGCATAGTGTTCCATATGTTGGACATCTTAGTTACTAGAAAACAATTGCAGCAGTGAGAAGGCAATTCTTTTGGCCGAGAATGAAAAAGGATGTTGTTGATTACATCGCCAGATGTATGGAATGTAAGAGAGTGAAGGTTGAGCATAGGCACCCAACTGGTTTTCTACAACCCTTACCAATTCCAGAGAAGAAATGGGAAGTGGTAACCATTGAATTTATAACAAAATTTCCCAGGACAACAAGACAACATGATTCGATCATGGTAGTTTTTGATAAATTAAAAAAGGATTCTCATTTTGTTCCTATAAAAACAACTCATACAATAGCTAATATTGCAGAAATTTACATGAAAGAGATTGCTAGGTTGCATGGGATACCTAGGGCAATTGTCTCAGACAAAGACACAAAGTTTACTTCAAATTTATGGAGGGGATTATTTAAAGGATTTGGTACAAATATGAACTTTATCACATCATACTTGCCACAGTCAAATGGGAGGACAAAGAAAGTCAACTGAATAATTGAAGACATTTTGAGAATGTATGTGATGGATAACACATCTAAGTGAGAACATTACTTGCACTTGGTTAAGTTTTTCTATAATAATGGGTATCAAGATTCATTGAAATTGAGCCAATTTTAAGCTTTGTATGGTAGGAAATGAAATACTCCAATGAGTTGGGAAAACCCAGCAGACAGAGTGGTACTTGGGCCAGAATTGTTCAAGGATATGGAAGACCAGATGGTTAAGATTACGCAGAATTTAAAGGAAGCTCAAGATAGAAAAAAAAATTATGAAAATAAGAACAATACATCTAGAAAATTTGAAGTGGGGGAGCATCTACTTTTAAAAGTGAAACCCAAGAAGAGCTCTTTGAAGTTGGGTAGTTGCACAAAGATAGTAGCCATATCATGTGGTCCATTTGAGATATTGGATAGAATAGGGCCAGTTTCATGCATGCTTTCATTGCCTACTTCCATGAATGTGCATAATGTATTTCATGTTTCCTTTATAAAAAAAAATGTACATGATCATAACCATGTTATTGATTGGCATCTGATTCAGGTAGAGACAAAGGGATTCTTTCAGGTCCATCCAACGTGAATATTGGACAAAAAATTCAAAATGCTCCGGAATCTAGTTATAGAGATGGTAAAAGTCCAATGGACCTGCTACGGTCCTAAAGATGGTACCTGGGAGCATGAAGAATCCATGCGGGCGGAGTACCTGCAACTTTTTGAATAAATTTTGAGATTTTCTTCTCTTTTTTGTATATGCTCTAAGGATAGTGCCAAAATAAGGGGGAGGGAATGTAACACCCCGGGTTTTAATCCCCATATTAAATAATGTATTTTGTTAAGTTATGAAAGGCCAGAGTGTCTAAAAAGTTGAAAGAGGCTAGTATGCCTAGGAAATGTAATGTTTTGATCATTATTAATAATAAATACATCATTGGCTACATTACGAACAAGGACAAAAGACATATGGGGATATGATTCCACAAGAGAGGGGGATTAAGGGGACAAGGAATTATTTTGTATTTTATTTACCCATTTTGGTTAATGGAGAATATCATTTACGTGAGATTCTTGGGGGAAGGCCATGAGGTTCTTGATTCCCAAGATTTACAAAAAATCATAGGTGGGGGTTCTCTTCTTCTATTGTTGGTGACTTCTTCGTTCGAGAATTCACTCATTCACTCAGTTTCTCATTGTTCACACCTTTCATTGGGATTTCAGTCCATTCAATTTAACCCCACTCATTTTTCCTCATTCGTGTCTTGGCTTGGGAAAGGAAAACGGATTATTGGAGAGAAGCCATGGTTGTTGGATGTAGAGTCAGTTGGTGTATTCCAGCCATAAATCAAGACCTGCATGTCTGAGATGCTTCGGTATGTGCCTAATATTACTCACAGCTGCGGGTCCTGAGAGTCCAAGCATGGAGATTATGGACCGGCTGCACTGGAGCCATGGAAGGAGATGGACATCCTGAGGGACTGCGTGGCAGAGAAGGGGGCGTCCATTCTCTTGGGTTGTGCAGGATGGGTAGAAGAGAGTTAGGTACTTGGATTGTTGTGGGTGCTAGGAAGCTTGTGAGAGCTTGAGTGTTGACTGGTTTGGGAAGCCGAGTGACACTCTAGAACCGTCCTTGTGGATTCATATCCCTAGCTCGGGGGTGACATTGATGTTGAGGCTTGGAACAACAGTGTCTACGGCTGGGTGGAACGTCCTTGGTCTGCATCGAGTTGGTATCTTGTTTTAGAAAGGATAAGTGCTCTATGTTATGGTTATTTACTTGTGTATCTTTATTTCTTCTATGTATTTAATTATCCATGAATTTCATATCTATAATATGCATGCTTGTTGGTTATTGTTGTGCATGTCATATGGTTCATTTATTTTATGTTTAGCATGAGTCTTGATCAATGCATGTTAATATTTCATGCATCTTTATTATTTAAAGTTATAACAGAGGTCGAATTAGTCCAGAAGGGGACTTGAATTTAGCATGTCCGGCCTGTGAGTGGTTGGGTACGTTACATAGATAATAAATATGTGGTTCATAATTCCATGTTATATGATGAATATTGTATTTCAATTTATTTTGTTTTGTTTTATTTCATTAATTTCAACAAGATTATGCAATGTAGACTACCTTCACATCATGCAACCATTTGAATTCTCATAAGTTTATCAAGAGTGTGTGTCAATCAATAAAATGTCATCCTTGAAGGAAATTACAGTGGTGAATGAACATCCAAAGATGGATTCCTTTAAAATAATACATGGGTTGGAATTTTTGTTTTTTTGATAGTAATGGTCGTGTCATTTTTTTTTATGAAGTTTTAGAGGACATGTCAATACAAGAATAATAAAATAAAACCATACAAACTACAACTTATATTAATTGAGTTTGAGTGTATCATGGCTTTATTGCAAAGAAAAAACCAATCATTTATTCTTCTACCCTAACATTCACTAGTAGAGTCGGACTTGGTATCCAATAATTGTTCTAGATAATAAAAGATACAACATTATAATTGATGAAATTTGAACTACTCTAGTGAAATGGATTGCAAATAGCATGGTCCATAATAGAAGTTTTCCAATCTCGTCAAGAAAGAGGAGGAAAATGTCATTATGGTTATCGTGATTTTGAGCAATATTGCATTTTTTTTTTAATAATAAAAGTCATTGGTGGAATTGATTTGATTCTAAGAATCTCCGAAACTCCTTTATTGAAAATATTTTCTTTCCCATCTCTATTACTTTATCTAACTCAACTCTTTCTAATTCATAAACTTTATCTTACTCAACTCTTTCTAATTCATTTACGTGAAAAAACACTATTGTATCTAGGAAAAATGGAAATGGAAAAAGTTATGGTTGGTAAATTGCTTATGTGTAAAATCGATCCATTGGTTATGCTTTCTTATGTTTAATATTCCATACTCTAATTACCTTGTTCAACTTTATTTCCAATGACGTATTCTAGTTTTCGTGTTGTATAGGTTAGCATAGTAGTGGTTTCTTTCATAGTTATATGTCATGTAATGAGAACGTACAAGGGAACTCCTAGTGACGTGGAGCGTAGCATTCAAGCATTTAGGAATGTGCTCAACCCTAGACTACCCTTTCTTGAGAATTTCCTAAACTATTATAAATCACAAGACTCCACTAGATATTCTTATAGTTATATAATATATAACACACAATTTTTCAAACATTGGAAGGAGAGGTTTTGGAATATAGTTATATAATATATAACACACAATTTTTCAAACATTGGAAGGAGAGGTTTTGGAATAGTTTATAAACATAAACTTTCAAGTGGATATCCGATAGTTGTCAAGATTTTGGATAAATATAAGTAGAGTGAAGAACAATTTATTGCTCAAGTGGCTAAAATGGGGACAACCAATCACATTAAGATGGTGTGCCTTTTGGTTTATTGTTCTCAAGAATCTAAAAGAGATTAGGTGTATGAATACATGGTGAATGGTTCCTTAGAGAAGTATATACATGGAAGCCATCAAGATTATTTTATTTGGATTGAAAATAGTTACATTCAGTTTTAGTTGGAACAAATTATGATATTACATACCTATATAAATATTGTAGAAATTGAATCTTACATTATGATATAAAATATCACAATGTTTTTGTTGATGTCTGTTTTTTTCCTAGAGGTGGAGATTTTTGGCCTAGTCAAAATAACAGATAAAAAAGGATAGTAACATATGCATAGATCATGGAAGAACATAAGGGTACACAAATTTAGAGATGTGGTCAAGAATGTGTGGACCTATCACTAATATATTTGATGTTTATATTTATGGTATATTTCTTTAGGAGATGGTGGGTGGAAGGAAGAGTTTTTAAAATAAATACTTTGGTGCTCAACATTCACAATTACATAGGTTGTGAGGTCCAATTTGGTGCTCTTGTATCAAATCCGAGTCACTTTAAAGTCTAGAATTCTCACCCAACAGATGTTGGACCTTGTATCTATAAATAGTTAAGGAAATTTCAAAATTGAAAATACAAACTCACATATTCATCATTCATTACATTGTTCATTTAATTATTGAATTGTGTGTAGTTGATAGATTCTATTTAGCATCCCTAATAGTATAATATGCATCGATGCCTATAACTCACCATGTATAGACCATGGATTTGATACTTTGAATGCATTGTGAAGGTTGATAGAGAAAAATGAATAATGCATTGACTTACATGAAAACTGAGATCCACTCTTCATTCTAACTAGATTTTAAAATCGATATAACATGTGTTGTTTTAGAATTTAGTGTTTTATTATTGTGTTTTTATCTCTACTCCTAAAGTTGTTGGTGCTACTGTAGAGATTGCATCCAATTTACCTTATAATATAGTAAGTGGGCATTCAACAAACCTTTCTTCATCATCCAAGGGGGGGTGTGACCACCAATGTTATGTACCAAACCCCAAAATAGCTAATGAATAACAATCCACTTTGGGGGGGACTTCATTTTAAAATATATCCACTGAAAAAGACAAGAAGCATATACAAATGAATCTCCTTTATTATAAATAGGAGATCAAGTGAGCATGATGTAACCTACCCTAAGTTGACCTAACCATAACTAATAAACTAATAATAAATTAGTTTTAGGGCCTTAGGGGCCTTAACATAGCCACTCTCTTTAAAAAATAGTTTCCCTCAAATCTTGTAACTGAGGGTGTTTCTTCATCAACTACTCATTTTCACATGTAGCTTCTTCTTGAGGCTATTATTCCACTTAATTAGGTACTCCATAATGGTTCTATTCCGAAGAGATATAGAACATCGGTCTATAAATTTTTCTCATTCAAGAATCAACTTCCCTTCATATAATTCTTGGAAGTTCTATTTTCATTGGCATAGTTGTTGAAATTACTAAGACAACTGAGCAGGGTGGGGGGGTGAATCAGTTGTTACTGTGCTTAAACAATTTATGACTATTCAAACAATTTTTAATCTCTTCCAAGTAACCATCAATATTATACAAGATATGAACAACATAAATAATGAACATCAGTCACACATAAGATATACACAGAGACAGATTTTCACGAGGAAACCCATAAAGGGAGAAAATCTCTTCTTCTTTGAATGATAGGCAGTCTTTTAAGTTTTTTACATCATCTATCTTTGAGCACCAACTCAAAATGAGGCTACCACCTTAGTTTTACAAGCTGCAACTTGTTGAGAGAACCAACTCTTTGGTTTCTATAGCACCCACTAGAAGGAAGAACCAAATCCCTGAGTGTTCCATCACAAACTGGATGGAAGCACCTACTTCCACTTATACCAGCACCAACTTGCATATAGAAAACTCTGTGTTTTCCCAAGCACCACCCTGCCACCCTGTTTTCTAGCCACAACTAGATGAAAGCTTCAACTTCCAGTATTCAAGCACCAACTTGAATAAAATAGGACTACAGTCCTCCCTAGCACCACCCTACCTCCCTGATTATAAATAAATGATTGAATAACAAACAATACAGATATATCAATTCTTACCACTTCTTCTCTGTTCTGCACTTCTTCTCTGCTTCACTATTCTTATGCTCTATTCATACTTGACTTGACTTGTTGTCTCTTTCTATATATTCTTTCTTTATTCCTCTCAAGCTCTTTGGTATGTGTTCATTCTGCTCTCTTCACCTTTTCTATTCTGTTAAGCTTTTGTTTCTCATCTCTAAGTTTGATCTCACACTGTGCATACAGTGACTTTTATTTCTCTGATTTCAACTCATTTTTCAGTGAGAATAGCCATCCTCACACAATCACGGCATTTATCTTGTATCCTCTCCACCAGCTCAGTTACACCTCAAATATCCAAAGAAACACATGAGCAACTGAATTGCCAAACGTCCAAGAACTATGATTCAGTTCTGCTAACTGAATTGTAACTGAACAATTAATCGTGAAGTGAAATAGTAGCCCTTCAATCAAATTCCCAAATAATCAGCACCATTGGATTACATCCACAAGGTCTCACGTTTATCCCATATGACCACTGGCTATGATCGAATGCTAAACATAAAGTGATTTCACGATTTCACATTTCGGCTGATCTTGTGATGAGACATCTTGACTCTCCCATGTTGCGATCTATGAAATGTAGCTTAGTTGGGCTAGCTCCTTCCTCTCATATGACCACCAGTTATGACTAAGTGCTTATCCAGAAGGTGCTTCACGACTCGCAACTTCAGGGATTTTGGTATGAGGTGTCTCGACTCTTTCAAGTCGCGATATCCGAAATACTCCATATTGGATCAATGGTTCAAATCTCTCCCTTTGATGGACGATTGTGATCATGTCGCGATTCCACGTTTCACGATTTCCTGCTATGAGTTGCCTCCTAACTCCCAACTTGCAAAACATTGAAATGGAGCTTAGCAGCATGCTATATCCTCCCTTCATCCTTTGATGATGTGACCTTGGATATTACCACAGGCCAAACATTCAAGCGCTTCGCTTGTCAGATCAAAGGTCTAGAACTATGGTGATCCGATGGTCCAGATCATTTCGCGTCTTCACATGTCGCGAGTTCCTGTGTCATATTCCTTTGACTCCTCCAATGTGCAAGTCAGTGAAATGTCAATCGCTCACCATGTGTCCTCTGGCTTCAATGGCTAGGATTGTTTCGCGACTTCATGTCTCGTCTCCCTAAACAATCAATAGTCCAGATATCTCCTCGATCCGACGGCTCAGATCATGTCACGACTTCGCGTTTCATGACTTTGGAGGTTAGAGAACCTCCTTCTTTTGACCCTTCAATCAACGAAATGTTGATCTCTCGCCATGTGTCCTTCTTGGATCAACAGTCCAGATCATTTTGCGACTTCATATTTCGCGGAGTTGGAGAATGGATAAGACTTATCCTCTTCACATTTATACAAGATCTGATGGTTGTTGTTCCTCGACACTCAGATCCAACATCTAAGATTTGATATCCTCTTTTGTGCACTCCTCCTATCTGAATTCAGATCTGATGACCATCAGAAATTTGGGATGGGTGATCCAACGATCATTGTTTCTGCTCCTACTAAGCTTACACTTTTGTTCTTTCCATGCCATTATCGTTGCGCTACTGATCTTGCTATCATTGGAAACCAAGTATACTCTCGTCGTAATGATCTTTCCATCAATGACAAACAAGCATACTCTTCCTTATTTTTGTAAATATGCCAACAATCACCCCCTTTGGCATCGATAGAAACCTTGAAGAACCTGAAGAACTGCACTACTCTGCCTGGACATCCAACCATACCATTGTAGTATCATTACCCACTGTAGCATCCTTACCATTACCACAGTCTCTCCCCATTCAACATCAATGTCAAAGAAGAACTCTCCCCCTGAGTTGTTGCAACACATGTCGAAGGTATCAGATATGCAACAAGCACATACTCCCCCTGACAAGGTGAACATATTAGACGAAAGCAGATATAACCCCCAACTTCTGATGAAGATATCCAAAAGGTGGCACTGCTAATGGTTTAGTAAAGATGTCAGCTATCTGTTTTGTGGAAGGAATATAATTCAACTGAACAACTCTGTTTGTAACTTGTTCTCTGAGAAAATGATATTTTATTGGTATATGCTTAGTCTTTGAATGAAGTCTAGGATTCTTGGAGACACTAATGGCACTGGTGTTATCACAGTGAAGTGGGATGGGATCAATATAAGTTACCATCAAATCTGCAAGAGTTTGTATCATCCATAAAATATGAGTGCAGCAAGTAGCAGTAGCAATGTACTCTGCCTTTGTAGTTGATAAGGAAATAGATCCCTTCTTCTTATTAATCCATGCTACTAATGAGTCACCCAAGAAGAATGCACCTCCATTGGTGCTCTTTCTCTCATCCACACCATTTTCAAAATCAACATTTGAATAAGAAGTTAACTGGAAAATTTGATTTCTAGGATACCACAGACCATAGGTCATTGTTCCCTTCAAGTATTTGAATATCCTTGTTACAGCTACTAAATGACTTTGTTTAGGAGCAGACTGATAATGACTTACCATTCCAACAGCTTGCATTATATCAGGACGAGATGTTGTGATGTACAAAAGACTGCCTATCATTGATCGATATGTCCTTTGATCAACATCAGGTGAAATATCATCTTTACTGAGCTTGCAATTGACCACCATAGGTGTACTAACAAGGGAAGAATCTTCTATCTGGAACTTCTTCAACATCTCTTTCAAATATTTTTCTTGAGTGATAAAAATTCCTGCAGAAATCTGATTTACTTGTAAACCAAGAAATTATGATAGTTCTCCTATCATGAACATCTCAAACTTTGTTTGTGTAGAGTTAGCAAACCACTAGATAGAGGAATCATTAGTACAACCAAAAAATAATGTCATCTACATAAACCAAAACAACTAGTAAATCATCACCTTCAGACTTAATGTAGAGATTGTTGTCAATAGTACCTTTCTTGAACCCTTTGTCTTGTAAAAATTTGTCTAGTCTATAATACCAAGCTCATGGCGCTTGTTTCAGTCCATATAAAGCCTTCTTTAGCTTGCAGACATAATCAGGATTATCTTTCAATGAGAATCCTTCAAGTTTCTCCATATATACTTCTTCCTCTAGATGTCCATTAAGGAATGTTGACTTAACATCCATCTGATACACTTTAAAGTTCCTATGACATGAATATGCAAGAAACATTTTGATGGCTTCCAATCTTTCCACTGGTGTAAAGGTTTTATCAAAATCATGTCCTTCAACTTGTGCATACCCTTTACACACCAATCTGGATTTATTCCTAACAACTTGTCCTTTTTCATTCATTTTATTCTTGAACACCCATTTGGAACCTATTACATTCTTATCTTCAGGTCTAGGAACAAGCTCCCAAGTATTGTTCTTCTCAATCTGATCAAGCTCTTCATTCATATCTCTAATCCAATCATCATGCTTGTTGGCTTCATAATTTTTTTTAGGTTTAATCATAGATATAAAAGAAACCTAAAATTGTTCTGAGTCTTTAGTCAATTTCCTTCTTGTCTGAACTCCTTTATTTATATCTCCAATTATCTGATTTTCGGAATGATTTTTTCTGACAATTTTGAGAGGTGGTTTTGTTTCTTTCTGTTGATTTGTGTCAGCCTGAGTATTTGTGTCTTCATCTGATTCAGATTTTTCTCTTTCTGATCCTTGGACCTATTCATCTTCAACTTCAACTATATCTTTTGTGTTTGGTTCAATACTGCTTACATTACGTACTGGGATTTCTTCATCAACTTTTATGTCAATACAATCAACCAATTTATGCAGCCTCTTATTATAACATCTGTATCCTTTACTTTTTGTAGCATAACCGAAGATGATACCTTCATCATCCCTGTCATCATATTTGCCAATATTTTCATCATTATTCTTGATGTAACATTTACTCCCAAAGACTTTAAAATGCTTGATTGAAGTAGGTCTTCCAAACCATAGTTCATAAGAAGTCTTGTCACTGTGTGGCCTGAGATGAGCTTTGTTAAGGATATGAACAACTGTATGGATTACTTCCACCCAATATGTCTGAGGAATATTCCTTTCATTCATCATTGATCTTGCCATCTGCTGAACTGGTCTATTATGCCTCTCAACTACTCCATTTTGTTGTGAAGTCCTTAGAATAGTGTATTCTCGTTTGATTCCATGTTTAACACATAACTCTTTGAAGTTACATGAACTGAACTCTCCTCCTCTATCAGACCTTACTACCTTCAATATTTTTCCTGATTGATTCTCAGTCAGAGCCTTAAACACTTTGAATTTTTCAAATGCTTCATATTTTTCCTTCAAAAAGGCAACCCATGTTAGTCTAGAATAATCATCAATAATCAACACAAAATAGTTTTCTTTTCCTGTACCTTATTTTCTTGATGGTCCACATAAATCCATATGTACTAACTAGAGAGTTTTTTCTGTTGAAGGAAAGTTTTTAGATTTGAACTGTGTCTGAGTAAGCTTTCCTATTTGGCAAGGTTTACAAACAGAATCATCTGGATTTGATATCTTTGGAAGATATTTTACTGTCCCACTATTTCTAAGCTTGATTATATGATCAAAATTTAGGTTTCCAAGTCTCCTATGCCATATCCAATTTCATCATACTTTCTTAAGTGGCATTCTTCTTTTTCTTCTTTTAACACATATACATTGTTTTATGTTCTTATGCCTTTTTCAATCAGTTGTCCTAAATTCACAGATTTTATTCTACAATATTTAGAAGTAAAAACAACTTCACATCCTCGGTCACAGACTTGACTGGCACTAAGAAGATTATGTTTCAGACCATCTACAAAAAACACATCTTGAGCTTTTCCTTTTCCATTACTCAGACTTACCATTCCTTTACCTTTTATTTTTCCTGGTGCATCGTTTCCAAAAGTTACATTTCTTGATTTTCTTTCACTTTGAGTTAGAAACTTACTTTTGTCTCCAGACATATGTTTGGAACATCCATTGTCAATATACCAGGGATTCTTTTGTCTTTGGGATGAAAACACTAATCCACACTTGTCATCTTCTTTCTTCTTTCAAACCTTGAAATTTTCAGCAGTGGGATTCAAATCTGGCTTATAATTCCTTAAGCGACAATTTGCAGCTTTGTGTCCATAGTTATGGAAGGCGTAACATTCTGGTTCACTGAATAACAGATCATAACAACTGTTATGCTCATAATTGTTGTTATGTTTCACCTGCATCATTTTCCTATCCATCACATGATTTCTAGTCTGTGGTTGTTTATTGCTTGGCTGTCTCGATCTTTGTTGTGGTAGCTAATTATTCTTTGAGTATCTTGATTGCTCATATCTAAATCTTAAAGAACAAGTTATATCTTTGTGACAAAAGTTAGAACAGAAAAAACAATATCCATAAAAACATCCTTTATACCTGGAAAAAGACCATCTTCTTTGAGCAGGTCGATTTCTTCCATGATGATAATTTCTTTGATCTACAAATTTGGTTCTGGTACTTTTTCTTTCATTCCTTCTTGGTGGCTGATTTTCTTTCTTTGTTTCTACAAAGTGGTTGTTGTCAATGATTGTAGATTTGACAAACTTGATGGATTCTGTATTACTTGGATGATCACTAATTGATCCTTCTTCATAGCCCAAGCCAGATTTCAACTTTGGATTCCTTTTTTGATTTAGAATGGAGGTTAATCCTTCTGATGCTTTAATACTTGATAGATTTTGGTGATATAATGCCTTAAACATCTCCATCTCTTTTTTGGTTTTTACTATCTCTTCTTCCAAGGCTTCACATCTCACTTTCTTCTATGATAACTGTTGTTTCAGAATGTCCTCTATTTTCTTTGCCTCTTCTAACTCCACTTTTAGTAAGGCAAAGTCTTGATCAGGTTTTTTACCAATCATTTCAAACCGCTTCAACAATTGTTTTTGTTTTCTCTTCTTAAATATGAGTCTATCAATTTCTTCCAAAGCATTGATTAATTCACCTTCCATATCCACCATAGCTTCTTCATCATCCATGTCACCTCCTGTGTGTTTATCATCAAGATATCCCATAGCCATAAGCATAAAATCATTCACTTTGTCTTCACAGGATGAATCACTATCTATGTCTTCTGAGGATTCATCATTGTTTGCACACAAACTTTTATTTTTACTATATTTCTTAAATTTGTATTTCTTTTCACCATCAGAGTTCTGGTCCTTTTGGTCCTTTTTCTTGTGAGGACACTTAGATGAAAAATGACCTATTTTACCACAGTTAAATAATTTGAAGGGAAGCTTCCCTTGGTATTTGCCTGATCCTTTCTTTAACCTTCTCACAAATTTTGCCTCAATATCATCTAGTTCTGAATCAATATTGTTGTCTGATTTAAAAGGTGCTTCTCTAGTAATGGATTTATCTTTGCTAATTCTCATTTCATATGCAGTTAGAGTTCCTAGGATTTGATCAATGGACAGAGTTTTAAGATCATTTAGTTCTTCTATTGCAGAGACTTTTGGATTAAATTTATCAAGCAGAGATCTTAAAATCTTATAAACTAAAAATGATTCTTCAATCTTCTCACCAAGACCCTTCATGGAATTCACAAGTTCTTCAACTCTTAAAAAATACTTGCTAATTGTTTCATCTTCATTCATCTTTAGTTGTTCAAATTTCAATCTATATGTTTGAAGCTTGACATCTTTTACTTTCTCGTTTCCTTCATAACTGCTAATAATTTTATCCCACATTGCTTTGGCAGATTCAAGATGCATCAACTTTACAAACTCACCTTCAACAAGTCCATTCAAGATAGCATTTATTTCCTTTGCATTGAAACTAAATTCTAACTTATCATCTTTAGAAGCTAGCACAACAGGCTTTATATATCCAGTTTCTACTACATCCCAAACATCAGCACCTAAGGCCATTATGTATGTTCTCATTCTAACCTTCTAGAAGGAAAAATTTGTTCCATCAAATAGAGGAGGCTTATTGGCTAAAGTCCCTTCATGACTTGTCATGTTTAAGCTTATAGATCTACCTTTAAATAAAAGGAACTCACTCTGATACCAATTCTTGAAATTACTAAGACAACTGAGAGGGGGGAGGGGGTGAATCAGTTGTTATTGTGCTTAAACAATTTATGACTATTCAAACAATTTTTAATCTCTTCCAAGTGACCATCAATATTATACAAGATATGAACAACATAAATAATGAACATCAGTCACACATAAGATATACAAAGAGATATATTTTCACAAGGAAACCCATAAAGGGAGAAAACCTCTTCTTCCTCGAATGATAAGCAGTCTTTTAAGTTCTGTACATCATTTATCTTTGAGCACCAACTCAAAATGAGGCTACCACCTTAGTTTTACAAGCTGTAACTTGCTAAGAGAACCAACTCTCTGGTTTCTCTAGCACCCACTAGAAGGAAGAACCAATTCCTTGAGTGTTCCAGCACAAACTGGATGGAAGCACCTACTTCCACTTATAAAAGCACCAACTTGCATACATAAAACTCTGTGTTTCCCAAGAACCACCCTGCCACCCTGTTTTCTAGACACAATTAGATGAAAGCTTCAACTTCTAGTATTCAAGCACCAACTTTAATAACAGAGGACTACAGTCCTCCCTAGCACCACCCTACCTTTCTGATTATAAATAAATGATTGAATAACAAACAATAAAAATATATCAATTCTTACCACCTCTTATTTGTTCTGCACTTCTTCTCTGCTTCACTATTCTTCTTCTTTATTCATACTTGACTTGACTTGTTGTCTCTTTCTATATGTTCTTTCTCTGTTCCTCTCAAGCTCTTTGGTATGTGTTCATTATGCTCTCTTCACCTTTTCTATTCTGTTCAGCTTTTGTTTCTCATCTCTGAGTATGATCTCACACGGTGTGTACTATGACTTTTCTTTCTCCCAGTTCAACTCATTTTTCAATGAGAACATCCATCCTCACACAGTCACGACATTTCTCTTTTATCCTCTCCACCAGTTCAGTTACACCCCAAATCTCCAAATAAATGCATCAACAATTGAATCGCCAAAAATCCAAGAACTGTGATTCAGTTCTGCTAACTGAATCGTAACTGAACAATTAACCATGAAGTGAAATAGTATCCCTTCGATCAAATTCCCAAATAATCAGCACCATTGGATTACATCCGCAGGGTATCATGTTTATCCCATATGACCATTGGCTGTGACTGAATGTTAAACATAAAGTGATTTCATGATTTCGCATTTCGGGTGATCTTGTGATGAGACATATCGACTCTCCCATGTTGTGATCTCATAAATGTAGCTTAGTTGGGCTAGCTCCCTCCTCTCATATGACCACCAGTTGTGACTAAGCGCTTATCTAGAAGGTGCTTCGCGACTCCCGTCTTCGGGGATCTTGGTATGAGGTGTCTTGACTCTCCCAAGTCGCGATATTCGAAATACTCTATATCGGATCAATGGTTCAGATCTCTCCCTTTGGTGGACGGTTTTGATCATGTCGCGATTTTGCGTTTCGCGATTTCCTACTGTGAGTTGCCTCATAACTCCCAACTTGCAAAACTCTGAAATGGAGTTTAGCAACATGCTATCTCCTCCCTTCATCCTTCGACTATGTGACCTTGGCTATGACCATGGGCCAAACATTCAAGCACTTCACTTGTCATATCAACGGTCCAAAACTTTGATGATCCGACGGTCCAGATCATTTCACATCTTCGCATGTCGTGAGTTCCTGTGTCATATTCCTTTGACTCGTCCAATGTGCAAGTCAGCGAAATTCCAATCACTCGCCATTTGTCCTCTGGATTCAACAGCCATGATTGTTTCACAACTTCGTGTCTCGTCTCCCTAGACAATCAACGGTCTAGATCTGTCCTCAATACGACAGCTCAGATCATGTCACGAATTTGGAGGTTAGAGCACCTCCTTCCTTTGACCCTTCAGTCAGCGAAATGTTGATCTCTCACCACGTGTCCTTTTTGGATCGACAGTCTAGATCATTTCGTGACTTCATATTTCACAGAGTTGGAGAATGGCTCAGCTTTATCCTCTTCGCAGTTATACAAGATCCGATGGCTGATGGTCCTCGGCACTCAAATCCAATGTCTGAGATTTGATCTCCTCTTTTGTGCCCTTCTCCTGTTTGAATTCAGATATGATGGCCATCGAGAATTCAGGATGGGTGATCCAACGATCATTGTTTCTCCTCCTCCTCAGCTTACACTTATGTTATTTCCATGCCATTATCGCTGCACTATTGATCTTGCTATCATTGACAACCAAGTATACTCTCGTCGTGCCAATCTTTCCATCAATGACAAACAAGCATACTCTACCTTCTGTCTATAAATATGCCAACAATAGTTTGTCCCAAAAAACATTAGGAAAGATACATGAAAAACCTTATGAATGTGAGAAGAAGGTAAATATAACTCATACACCACTTGTCTGTTCTTGCAAATAATCTTGTAGGATTATTAAAAGAAAATTTTCAAACAACATTGGAAGGAGATATTTTGGAATAGTCTATAAACAAAAAAATTCAACAACGTTATCAAAACCCTACAAGATTATTCACAAGATTATTTTTAAACCATCTTTCACTTCAATGTTGATTTTCTTGTTTACTTCATCCTATTTTGTGTCAATTGAAGGTTTTTCTTAAGAATTGTCAAAGTTTATTTAGTCTCCTCCACATGTGACTCTATTGCATGTACATCATACTCGTCCTACAAAAGGTGTGAGATAGTAGGATATAGATATCCATAAATGGATTCAAATGGGGACATCTTAGTAGATGTGTGATAGATGGCATTATACCACCATTCTTCTAAAGGAAGCCACTTCACCCATTGATATTTATTTCTTCAAGAATAACAACATAGATAACCTTATAAACATGTGTTAACTATTTATGTTTAACCATGTGTTTGTGAATGATATGGTGAACTTGTGGCTAGTGTTGTTCCACTCATCTTCCATAATTATTTCCAAAAAAATCTTGTGAATTTGGATCTCTGTCACTTATTATTACTTTAGGAAATCCATTAAGTCTATTATTTTCCTTCATGAACACTTCTTCCACTTTACTTGATATATATCTACTTTGAATTTCACAAAAATGTGAATATTTTGTGAATCTATCCACTACCAAAAAATGACATCCTTACCTTCTTATTTTGGTAAACTTGTATTGAAATCCATTAATATATATTCCCATATTTGATTAGGTATGTGAAAAGGATGAAGTAAACCTAGATATTCTAGTATCTCTCCTTTATTTATTTGGAAAACTTGGCATTCCCTTAAAACAATTTGAATATCTTTCTTCACTTCTTCCCAAAAAAAATATTTTTTGATCCTTATATGTTTTAAGGAACCTTGAATGTCTTTCCATTAGAGATTCATGTTACTTCCTTCATATTTTTTTCTTCAACTTTGATTGAGGGTATGGAAATATTCTACCCTTGTACCAAAAGAAAGTGCATCTTCTACCACATTGTCCTTCCCCTTTTTCTAGGTTATTTTAAAATTAAACCCTTGCACTTTTGTTGCCCATTTTTATGGCTCTTCTAATGAAAATATTTTGTCCAAAAGGTACTTTAGGCTATCATGGTATATACTAACTTTAAAATGCCTCCCAATGAGATATTGTCTCAATTGTTTTATTGCATGTAAAATTTATGTCATTTATTTTTCATGTGTATATTTCACCAAGTCATTTACCTTGAATTGTTTACTTTCAAAGGCCAATGGTCTCCCTTACTGCATCAATATTGCTGCAATTCCTTGTCTTGATTCATCACATCAACTATGAATTTTTTACCAATATTATACCAATATTAGACATTTATAATACTAGTGTAGAAGACATGGAATTATTTGAGAGTGAGAATTCCAAGATGTCCCCTTCCTTCCATGCAAATTAATTTTATTAAAGAGAGATGTGAGTGGGATTGCAATGCATGCATAACTATTAACAAATCTATGATAATATCTTGTAAGACCCCAAAATCCTCTAAGACTCTTTATGTTCTTAGGAATAGGCCATTTTTTAATAGCTTGGATATTTTAAGGGCCCACCTTAACCCCTTCCCTTGAAACAATATGACCCAAAGACTCTACTTCTTGTTTCCCAAAATGAGATTTGGATCTTTTCACATAAAATTGATTGTTCTCAATAATTTGTAGGACTTTCTCCACATGTTTAATCTGGTCTTCCCATGATTTTATATACTTATATCATCAAAGAAAATCAAAAAAACTTTATAAGTTGGGGTAAAAAACTTTTTTTCATAAGGCTTTTAAAAGTAGAAGGAGAATCAATTTACCCAAAAGGAATGACCAAAAAATCATAGTTCCATTCATGTGTTTTGAAATTAGTTTTGGGAATGTCTTCTTTTCTTAATCTGATTTGGTGGTATCCTTATTTAAGACCTAACTTTGTAAAATAAGCCACTCTTTGAATCTCCTATAATATATAATCAATATTTGGAATAGATAATTTAACCTTGATGGTGATTTTGTTTAGATCTCTATAATCAAGACACATCCTCCAAGAATAACATTTTTTTCTCACCATAATTACTAGAGTTGAAAATTAAATCTTTCTTGGTTGAATAATACATGAATCCAACATGTCTTATACCAGTTTCTCAATCTCCCCCTTTTGTTGATGAGGATATCTCTAATGACTTTTATTAGGAGGAGTACTTATGGGTTTTGGTTCAATTTTATGTTCTAGATCTCTATATGGAGGTACCCCTTTAGAATTTTCTTGGAAAACCCAATGGTTCTTTTCCAACATGCATTTTAATTCCTCTAGAATATTTTCATCTTCCTGCTTTACTTCCATAGAATAATGCCTAACCAGAAGCTCCTTTACTACCATTTTTAGGATATTTTCCATTCTATGAAAGATAATGACCTAAGAAGGTGCATATTTTAACCCTTTGAGTTTATAATGAATTCCTTCCAATTAAAATCTCATGAATAATTCCTTGTAGTTTCTAGAAATTGTATCTAATGTTCTCAACCATTGAAATATCAAAAAATCATATACTCCTCCAATGGGGATCAGATACATTGGTATTTCTAAGTTATATTCTCCCATAGTAATTTTAATGTTGTGGAATTTTCCTACACAATCAATTCTCCCCCCATTCACAACCAAAACTTGAAAATTTGGCACTAGATAAACAAAACAATTGAGGATCTTTGCTAATATTTTATAAATAAATTTATGGGTACTACCTGAGTCAATAAGTACTATGAACTTTTGCTTATTAATGTATCCTACAATATTAAGGTTTTGAGGTGTTGAGAATCCTACCAACACATGAACAAATATTTTGAACCTGCCAATGTTGTGCATAGTTTCTCAATATTTTTCCTACTCTTTTAATTTCACAATTTCTTCCTCATCCATTTGTATATATACGTCCATTTCCTCTTCATCATTATTCTCCAAGGTGAACAATTTTGTTTCTTGAAATTTATGTCTTTTTGACCATTTTCTATTACAACCAAATCATGGTCCTTTTTCTCTTATTTCCTCCATTCCCTTTGGTGATATTCGAGTAGGTCGAGGCAGGGTTTCCCTATGAGCCCCAAATCGATCTTTACTTCCTTTATATACTCTAGTGTTATACTTTTGTCTAGCCCCATTATTGTCTTGAATATGATGAGAAAATTGAATAGCCTCCATAATATTTTTAATTAGGATGTTTTAAGAAAAGGTCATGTTTAATGTCTTTGATCCAGATTTATTTTGAGAAAAAAATGAAGGAAAAGATATAACATTGAAATATACAAAGATATTGTGAGATACACAAAAATATTGTAATAAACACAAATATACAGTAATGCACAATCTTTATTAATGAGAGAATGTACAGAAACTATAAAATTACAGAGTGAATGACTCGCTAGAATCGTGGGAGCTTATCTCTGAGAAGAGATGTGATGGCTATGCTCATTCACAAGAAGATGATTACAATGAGGATCAAGAGGCCTTTTTAACATAAATGGAAAAACCCTAAACATTCAAAAACCTATCTCCGAAAGATGAAAATCCAAAAGGTTTGTGGCCCTAATGTGGAGATGAAGCACAAAAAGTCATGTGGGCCCTGATGGGGTAAGTTGGTACAACAATTTCCTGGGGTCATAACTTTTTCATACGATCTTAATTTTAGACACACGATAGCATGTTGGAAAGGTCTATCTGAGGACTACAAATTATGATTTCACACTTTGACTTCGTCTATAGTGTGACTGTGGTGAGCCTCAAAAACGTTTTTTAACTCCTCAAAATGGCCCCAAAAGTTTAGGACTAAAAAATATAGGAAATAACTTCCAATGATGAAAAATGCATGTGAGCTAGTTGGAATAGGTCGGTGGCCACCAATATCCATCTGGATAAATCCTCCCTCCTTAGGAAGTAATGGTCTCCATTGTGTTGAGTTCTCATGGGAGATGGGAAAGTGTTTGTTGAATCTGAACCTTGGTGAACCACTTTCCTTGTTGGAGATGTTGCATTGCTTGGTTTGTGGAAGGTTGTTGTGAACCTGATGTTGGAGGGGTTGGAACATTTTAACCAATTTGGTGACATGAGATGAATTTGTGCAGAAGGAATCTTTGTGATTCACTTCAATCTTGTCGATCTTTTTCTCCTAGATAGAGGGGAATTGAACCAAGGACATAGTGGTCACAACGTCATTCTATTCACTTCCTGCCTGAATTGTGAAGAAGATAAAAAATTTAGTATGAGAGATAACTTTGTTGCACTGTTTTATCGAAACAATAGTCGAAACTACCTCTAGTATCCCATAGAGATGATCCCCCAGAGTAACAATGACTCTACAGGGTCGAGACTCATAAACAACATGACACTTCCACATATATGGCTCACTCAAAATAACATCGTAGACATCCAGTGGGGCAACATCACACAATACCTCATCCTTGAAGGGAATGATGTTGTAGGATATGAGAAAGTGTTGGCTGACACGAAGATCTCATCCTTGGAAAAGACACCTGATATTGTATGGTTGCGGGTGTGGTGTTGTTTGAAATTCCAATTGTTTGATGACCTCTGTTGAGATTATCTTATTTTGGCTTTCGCTATAAAAAATGAAATACAACGGGATCCCCTTCACCCACATTTGTGAATGGAAGAGGCGTTCCCCCTCTTCAAGTTCTGTTGGTGCTTCTGGTTGGATTATTGTGGTTGCGACAATGGTAGTGGGGTCTACATCGATGATTCGTCTCCTTCCATTATTTTCTACATCAGATTTTGAATCTAGGTTCGACTCTTTTTCTTTGATCTCAACTACCAATGATTGTTTTGAGCAATATTCATCAGTGTTGTGCTAGGGTATTTTGTGGAAATCACACTTCTCAGTGTCCTTCTTCATCTTCCCATTTCTCTTTTTTTTATGCATCTTAGACTGATTGTCTTGACTTTGGTTGTTCTATGAGTTAGGGATTCCTTTACCATGCTTTGGTTGTGGTGGATTACTGAGAGGGGGGGTTAATCAGTAATAGAGCAATTTAATCATTTTTAACCATATAATCCAAGTGTTATATCAATGAAGCATTATCATCCAATAACTGCAGATTAAATAAGAAATGAACAAATGAACAAACATATGCATACACATTACACCAGTGTTTTACATGGAAACGCAAATCGGGAGAAAACCACATAATGCTTTTTCTTATATGTCTTGAAGAATTACATTCATTGGAAGCACCAACTTCCTTTGTTTTCTAGCTGCAACTGGAAGGAGGCTCCAACCCCCTAGTTTCTTAGGCTACAACCTGAGGGAAGCTCCAACTCCCCAATTCTCTGGCTACCACTCGAAGGAGGCTACAACCCCCTATGTTCTTCGGCTACAACTTGAAGGTGGCTACAACCACCTGTCCTTGCCCCGTCCTGCCACCCTGAAGTAGAAGTATAATGATGGAACCACTGTTAACCTGTCACTGTGAGATAAACCACTGTAAACCTGTACCAATAAATCTGAACCATGCATCAACCATGCATCAACCTGTACCTCAACCTGTAATCAACCTGTATCATAAACAGGTGCATCAAACATGCACCAACCTGTACCAAATAACCTATAATCAGCTTGTACCATAAACATGTGTATCAAACCATGTACCAAGTATGTACCAATCATGTGTCAACTACTCATTAACTATGCCTCATCAATATGTACCAACATCATCAACTATACACCTCATGTATGTGTCAACTCATCAACTACTTATCTCAACCATGCACTCAACATGTACCTCAACCAAAATCCCTCATCAATTTCATCATCCAAATCTG
>ML783055.1:533539-545887 GCA_009831015.1 Picea engelmannii
CCTGGCCTGTTTTCAGAGTTGGACACTACTGTTTAGAGTTTCCTTTCATTTGATCACCCATCTATGAACAATCGTGACATAAAACTGATGGGCGTCGGGCTCTGCTCCTGATAGCAATCCAGGAGTGACTTCCGTCGCTAACAGACACATATATCACATCCCTGGCGAAGCCACCTGATGTTGTATGGCTGCAGATGTGGTGTTGTCGACAATCCCAACTTTTTGACGACCTTTGTTGAAATGAGGTTCTTCTGGCTTTCGCTATCAACAATAAAATGAAGCGGGGTCTCCTTCACCCACATCTATGAATGAAAAAGGTTCTCCCCCTCTTCAGGATATGTTGGTTCTTCTGTTTGAATTGTTGTGGTTGAGACAATACTAGTGGGGTTTATGTCGATGATCCAGCTTTTCCCATTTTTTCTAAAGCAGATTTTGAATCGATGTTCGTCTCCGTTTTTTTTTATCTCGAACACCAATGATTGTTTTGGGTGACATTCATCAGTGTTGTGCCAAGGGATTTTGTGGAAATCACACCACTTTCCAGTGTCCTTCTTCGTCTTCCCATGACCCTTCTTTTACTATGGCTTGGAATGGTTTTCGAGAGGATGTTTGTTACGGTCATCTTTATCATACTTTGGTTGTTGCAGGTTTGCAGACCTGAACTCTCGTTTTCTCTGGTGCTTAAATTTTGGCTTGATTTTGACAACATATCGATAGGAAACTCCCAGTGATAAGATTTCCAGGAAATCCATTTCGATTTGGATGTACCTATGCAGAGCCCCATGGTATTTCAGAACTAGATGTCCTCTAAGATTTCTCATCCCATCACTTCTTTGCAAAAGAAGGGAATAAAATTTGAATGGAGATCTGAGTGTGAATAGAACTTTAATTTGTTGAAGGAATTACTTACTAGTGAACCTATTTTAAATATTGTTGACCCAAATAATTTTTTTTTGGTATGTACAGATGCATGTAAGAAGGACTTGGTGGAGTCCTCACTCAAAATGGACATGTCATTGGTTATGAGTCTAGAAAGCTTAAAGAACATGAGAGGAACTATGCCATGCATGACTTGGAACTTGCTTCCATTGTTCATGCTTTGAATATGTGTAGGCATTATCTCATGGGAAATATATTTGAATTGAGAATAGACCATAGTGGTATGAAGTATCTTTTTGAACAACCAACTTTGAATGTCAGGAAAACAAGATGGATGGAATTTTTAAGTGAATACGATTTCGATATCAATCATATCAAAGGAAAATAAAATAAAGTTGTTGATGCACTTAGTAGAAGAATACATCTCATGCATGCTACAATTGTCAGTATGCATAAGTCAGACTTGAAGAGCTGAATTTTAGAGGTTGTTTTTACAGATCATCATTACCTATAGGTAAAGGAAAGCTTACAACAAGAAAATATACAACAAAAAATGTAAGAGTATGAGATGAAGGAAGATGGATTAATTCATAGAAAGAGTTTATGTTCCTAGTTCCATAGAAATCAGGAATTTGGTATTAAAGGAAATGCATAATGTTCCATATGTTGGACATCTCAGTTACCAGAAAACAATTGTAGCAGTGAGAAGCCAAATCTTTTGGTCGAGAATGAAAAAGGATGTTGTTGATTACATCACCATATGTATGGTATGTAAGAGAGTGAAGGTTGAGCATAGGAACCCAACGGGTTTGCTACAACCCTTACCAATTCCAGAGAAGAAATGGGAAGTGGTAACCATTGAATTTATAACAAAATTTCCCAGGACAGCAAGACAACATAATTCGATCATGGTAGTTGTTGATAAATTAAAAAAGGCTTCTCATTTTGTTCTTGTAAAAACAACTCATACAACAACTAATATTGTAGAAATTTACATGAAAGAGATTGCTAGGTTGCATGGGATACCTAGGACAATAGTCTCAGGCATAGAAACAAAGTTTACTTCAAATTTCTGGAGGGGATTTTTTAAAGGATTTGGTACAAATATGAACTTTATCACATCATACCATCCACAATCAGATGGGAAGACAGAGAGAGTCAACCGAATAATTGAAGACATTTTGAGAATGTATGTGATGGATAAGCCATCTAAGAGGGAAGATTACCTGCACTTGGTTGAGTTTTTCTATAATAATGGGTATAAAGATTCATTGAAATTGAGGCAATTTAAAGATTTGTATGGTAGGAAATGAAATACTCCAGTGAGTTGGGAAAACCCAGCAGATAGAGTGGTACTTGGGCCAAAATTGTTCAAGGATATGGAAGACCAAATGGTTAAGATTAAGAAGAATTTAAAGGAAACTCAATATAGAAAAAAACGTTTATACAAATAAGAACAAGACATCTAGAAAATTTAAAGTGGGGGAGCATTTGAAGTTGGGTAGTTGCACAAAGATAATAGCAAGATTATGTGGTCCATTTGAGATATTGGACAAAATAGGGCCAGTTTCATACATGATTTCATTACCTATTTCCATGAATGTGCACAATGTATTTCATGTTTCCTGTCTAAAAAAAAAATGTACATGATCCTAACCATTTTATTGATTGGCATCTGATTCAAGTAGAGACAGAGGGAGACTTTCAGGCCCATCCAATGTGAATATTGGACACAGAAAAGTCAAAATGCTCTGGAATCTAGTTATAGAGATGGTAAAAGTCCAGTGGACCTGCTACGGTCCTAAAGATGGTACCTGGGAGCATGAAGAATCCATGCGGGCGGAGTACCCACAACTTTTTGAATAAATTTTGAGATTTTCTTCTCTTTTTTGTATATGCACTAAGGATAGTGCCAAAATAAGGGGGAGGTAATGTAACACCTCGGGTTTTAATCCCTATATAAAATAATGTATTTTGTTAAGTTATGAAAGTCCAGAGTGCCTAAACAGTTGAAAGAGGCAAGTATGCCTAGGAAATGTAATGTTTTGATCATTATTAATAATAAATATATCATTGGCTACATTACGAACAAGGAAAAAAGAGATATGGGGATATGATTCCACAAGAGAGGGGGCTTAAGGGGATAAGTAATTATTTTGTATTTTATTTACCCATTCTGGTTAATGGAGAATATCAGTTACATGAGCTTCTTGGGGGAAGGCCATGAGGTTCTTGATTCCCAAGATTTACAAAAAACCATATTTGGTCTGGGGTGGGGGTTCTCTTCTTCTATTGTTGGTCACTTCTTCATTCAAGAATTCACTCATTCACTCATTTTCTCATTGTTCACACCTTTCGTTGGGATTTCACTCCATTCATTATTTCACCCCACTCATTTTTCCTCATTCGTGTCTTGGATTGGGAAATGAAAAAGAATTATTGGAGAGGAGCCATGGTTGTTGGATGTAGATTCTGCTGGTGTATTCCAGCCATGAATCAAGACCTACATGTCTGAGATGCTTCAATTTGTACCCAATCTTACTCACAGTTGCGGGTCCTGAGAGTCCAAGCATGGAGATCCTAGACCGACTGCACTGGAGCCATGGAAGGAGATGGACAGCCTAAGGGACTATGTGGTAGAGAAGGGTGGGTCCATTCTCTTGGGTTGTGCAGGACAGGTAGAAGAGAGTTAGGTACTTGGATTGTTGTGGGTGCTGGCAAGCTTGTGAGAGATTGAGTGTTGACTGGTTTGGGAAGCCGAGTGACACTCTAGAACCGTCCTTGTGGATTCATATCCCTAGCTCGGGGGTGACATTGATGTTGAGACTTGGAACAATAGTGTCTATCACAGGGTGGAACATCCTTGGTCTGCATAGAGTTGGTATCTTTTTTTAGAAAGGATAAGTGCTCTCTGTTATGGTTATTTACTTGTGTATCTTTATTTCTTCTGTGTATTTAATTATCCATGAATTTCAGATCTATAATATGCATGCTTGTTGGTTATTATTGCGCATGTCGTATGGTTCATTTATTTTATGTTTAGCATGAGTCTTGATCAATGCATGTTAATATTTCATGCATCCTTGTTATTTAAAGTTATAACAGAGGTCGAATTAGTCTAGAAAGGGACTTGAAGTTAGCATGTCCGTCCTGTGGGTGGTTGGGTACGTTACATAGATAATAAATGTGTGGTTCATAATTCCATGTTATATGATGAATATTGTATTTCAATCTATTTTGTTTTGTTTTATTTTATTAATTTCAACAAGATTATGCAATGTAAACTACCTTCACATCATGCAACAATTTGAATTATCATAAGTTGATCAAGAGTGTGTATCAATCAATAAAATGTCATCCGTGAAGGAAATTACAGTGGTGAATGAACATCCAGAGATGGATTTCCTTTAAAATAGTACATGGAGTTGGAATTTTTGTTTTTTTATGGTAATGGTCGTGTCATTTTTTTATGAAGTCTTAGGGGACATGTCAATTCAAGAATAATAAAATAAAACCATACAAACTACAACTTGGATTAATTGAGTTTGAGTGTATCATGGCTTTATTGCAAAGAAAAAACCAATCATTTATTCTTCTACCCTAACATTCACTGGTAAAGTCAGACTTGGTATCCAATAATTGTTCTAGATAATAAAAGATACAACATTATAATTGATGAAATTTGAACTACTCTAGTGAAATGGATTGAAAATAGCATGAGAAATGGATTGAAAATAGCATGGTCCATAATAGAAGTTTTCCAATCTCGTCAAGCAAGTGGAGGAAAATGTCATTATGGTTATCGTGATTTTGAGCAATATTGCATTTTTTTGTAATAATAAAATATTGCATTTTTTTTAATAATAAAAGTCATTGGTGGAATTTATTTGATTATGAGAATCTCCCAAACTCCTTTTATTAAAAACATTTTCTTTTCCATCTCTATCACTTTATCTTACTCAACACTTTCCAATTCATTTACGTGAAGAAACACTATTGTATCTAGGAAAAATGGAAATGGAAAAAGTTATGGTTGGTAAATGGCTTATCTGCAAAATTGATCCATTGGTTATGCTTTCTTATGTTTAATATTCCATACTCTAATTACCTTGTTCAACTTTATTTCCAATGATGTATTCTATCTTTCGTGTTGTATAGGTTAGCATAGTAGTGGTTTCTTTCATAGTGACATATCATGTAATGAGAACGTACAAGGGAACTCCTAGTGATGTGGAGCGTAGCATTCAAGCATTTAGGAATGTGCTCAACCCTAGACTACCCTTTATTGAGAATTTCCTAAACTATTATAAATCACAAGACTCCACTAGATATTCTTATAGTTATATAAGATCTTACACAAACAATTTTGCAAACAACATTGGAAAGAGAGGTTTTGGAATAGTTTATAAACATAAACTTGATATCTGATAGTTGTCAAGATTTTGGATAAATATAAGTAGAGTGAACAACAATTTATTGCTAAAGTGGCTAAAATGGGGACAACCAATCACATTAAGATGGTGTGCCTTTTGGTTTATTGTTCTCAAGAATCTAAAAGAGATTAAGTGTATGAATACATGGTGAATGGTTCCCTAGAGAAGTATATACATGGAATCCATCAAAATTATTTGGATTGAAAATAGTTACATTCAATTGTAGTTGGAACAAATTATGGTATTACATACCTACATAAAGATTGTAGAAATTGAATCTTACATTATGATATAAAATCTCACACTTTTCTTGTATAAATTGAATATTACATTATGATATAAAATCTCACACTTTTCTTGTTGATGCCTACTTTTTCCCTAAAGTTGAAGATTTTGGCCTAGCCAAAATATCATATAGAAAAGGATAGTAACATATGCATAGATCATGGAAGAACATAAGGGTACACAAATCTAGAGATGCGGTCAAGAATGTATGGATCTATCACTAATATATTTGATGTTTATATTTATGGTATATTTCTTTAGGAGATTGTGGGTGGAAGGAAGAGTTTTTACAATAAAAAATACTTTGGTGCTCAACATTCACAATTACATAGGTTGTGAGGTCCAATTTGGTGCTCTTGTATCAAATCCGATTCACTTTAAAGTCTAGAATTCTCACCCAAGACATGTTGGACCTTGTACCTATAAATAGTTATGGAAATTTCAAAATTGAAAATACAAACTCACATCTTGATCATTCATTACATTGGTCATTTAATTATTGAATTGTGTGTAGTTGATATATTCTATTTAGCATCCCTAATAGTATAATATGCATTGATGCCTATAACTCACCATGTATAGACCATGGAGTTGATACTTTGAATGAATTGTGAAGGTTGATAGAGAAAAGTGAATAATGCATTGACTTCCATGAAAAATGAGAGCCACTCTTCATTCTAACTAGATTCTAAAATCGATATAACATGTGTTGTTTTAGAATTTAGTGTTTTATTATTGTGTTTTTAGCTCTACTCCTAAAGTTGTTGGTGCCACTGTAGAGATTGCATCCAATTTACCTTATAATATAGTAAGTGGGCATTCAACAAACCTTTCTTCATCATCCAAGGTGGGGTGTGACCGCCAATGTTATGTACCAGACCCCAAAATAGCTAATGAATAATAATCCACTTTGGGGGGGGGGACATCACTTTAAAATATATCCAATGAAAAAGACAAGAAGCATATACAAATGAAACTCCTTTATTATAAATAGGAGATCAAGTGAGCATGATGTAACCTACCCTAAGTTGACCTAACCATAACTAATAAACTAATAATAAATTAGTTTTAGGGCTTTAGGGGCCTTAACATAGCCCCTCTCTTTAAAAAATAGTTTCCCTCAAATATTGTAACTGATGGTGTTTCTTCATCAACTACTCATTTTCACACGTAGCTTCTTCTTGAGGTTATTATTCCACTTAATTAGGTACTCCATAATGTCTCTATCCCGAAGAGATATAGAACATCGTTCTATAAATTTTTCTCATTCAAGAATCAATTTCCCTTCATATAATTCTTGGAAGTTCTATTTTCATTGGCATAGTTTGTCCCAAAAAAAATTAGGAAAGATACATGAAACACCTTATGAATGTGAGAAGAAGGTAAATATAAATCATACACCACTTGTCTGATCTTGCAAATAATCTTGTAGGATTATTAAAAGAAAATTTTGAAACAATATTGGAATGAGATATTTTGGAATAGTCTGTAAACAAAAAAAATCAACAACGTTATTAAAACCCTACAAGATTATTTCTAAATCATCTTTCACTTCGATGTTGATTTTCTTGTTTGCTTCATCTTATTTTGTGTCAATTGAAGGTTTTCCTTAAGAATTGTCAAAGTTTATTTAGTCTCCCCCACATGTGACTCTATTGCATGTACTTCATACTCATCCTGCAAAAGGTGTGAGATAGTAAGAGATATATATCCATAAAGGGATTCAAATGGGGACATCTTAGTAGATGTGTGATAGATGGTATTATGCCACCATTCTGCTAAAGGAAGCCACTTCACCCATTGATATTTCTTTCTTCAAGAATAACAACATAGATAACCTTATAAACATTTGTTAACTATTTATGTTTAACCATGTGTTTGTGAATGATATAATGAACTCGTGGCTAGTGTTGTTCCACTCATCTTCCATAATTATTTCTGAAAAAATCTTGTGAATTTGGATCTCTGTCACTTATTATTACTTTAGGAAATCCATTAAGTATATTATTTTCCTTCATGAACACTTCTTCCACTTTACTTGATATATATGTACTTTGAATTTCACAAAAATGTGAATATTTTGTGAATCTATCCCCTACCAAAAAAATGGCATCCTTACCTTCTTATTTTGGTAAACTTGTATTGAAATCCATTAATATATCTTCCCATATTTTATTAGGTATGTGAAAAGGATGAAGTAAACCTAGATATTCTAGTATCTCTCCTTTATTTATTTGGAAAACTTGACATTCCCTTAAAAACAATTGAATATCTTTCTTCATTTCTTCCCCCAAAAAAATATTTTTTGATCCTTTGATATGTTTTAAGGAACCTTGAATGTCTTTCCATTAGAGATTCATGTTACTCTAATATTTTTTTTCTTCAACTTTGATTGAGGGTATGAAAATATTCTACCCTTGTACCAAAAGAAAGTGCATCTTCTACCACATTGTCCTTCCCCTTTTTCTAGGTTATTTTAAAATTAAACCCTTTCACTTTTGTTGCCCATTTTTATTGCTCTTCTAATGAAAATATTTTGTCCAAAATGTAATTTAGGCTATCATGGTATCTACTAACTTTAAAATGCCTCCCAATGAGATATTGTCTCCATTGTTTTATTCCATGTAAAATTTATGTCACTTATTTTTCATATGTATATTTCACCAAGTCATTTTCCTTGAATTGTTTACTTTCAAAGGCCAATGATCTCCCTTACTGCATCAATATTGCTGCAATTCCTTGTCCTAATTCATCACATTTGTAACATACCCACTACCTAAAATCAAACTTTTTCGTTGATTTCTCAACAATGAGAATCCCCGAGGCTCGCAGCGGCGAACTCCCAAACCCGATGCACCTGTCACGACCTCTTTTCATGCGCTTGTGACATTTCCCCGATGATAATTTAGGGTTTCGGGGTTTCGTGATTCCTGCTGACAAGAGTTCCTATCCTCTCGAACTCCCGATCTCCGATTTGTCGATGCGCCCCTTTACGCGTTAGCCCTCCTGGCTAAACTCCTGGCCCATATGACCACTATTTCACAAGACCGCAGCCTTATCTCCTTTCGGGGTTTTGGGCTTCCAAAAGCCGATGCACTCTGACTTCAGCTAGCCCTTCGGGCTATACCTTTGGTCCACGTGACCTTCCCCCATATGACCGCAGCCACACTGCTTATCGGGGTTTCGGACTTTTCAATGCTGAAATGCATTTGTCCTCAGGACTTGCGATCCTCTGATTCCCGATATGACGTCAGTTAACAACCCCTTTTCGCCTTTAGCGCGATCAACGGATGTGATCGCCCATGAGACCAACGGTCCCTGATTTCTATCGGGACTTCGGGGTTTCAAATGCCTAAATGCATTTGTTCACGGGACTGCCGATCTCTCGAATCCTGATTCTCCGCTATGCTGACAGCTGGCCCCCACGATGGAGCTTTCCCTTCCTTGTCGGAAATTCGAACTTCGCGATTCCGAATTGCAAGGACTTCTTGTCCACAGGATTCCCGATTTCTCGACTCCCGAAATGACGATGGACGACTTTCTTTTCGGGAAACCTCCCGAATGCTTTGATCTCCTCCATGCGTCCTCCTCAAGATGGACGGTCTTGATCATCTCTCGCGATTTCGCGACTCCTGATGCTCCGGAAGTCTTGTCCTCAAGACTCGCAAAATGCCGAACCCCGATGCACCTATTGAATTTTCTATCGGGACTTTCCCGATGGTCTGGATCTGCGCCACGTGTTCCGGATGATAGACAGCCCTGATCCAATATCATGATTTTGGAGTTTTTGATACCCCGATGACAAAAATTCTCTGTCAACTCAAAACCCTGGTAGTCGATATACTGACGGGCTCTCGATTTCCACCACGTGTCTACACAAATGGATGGTCCAGATAGTTTCACTGTTTCGGGACTTGAAATGTCATGACTTTATCGACCTCGAGAGTTTCGATTTCCTGAGTACCGATATCCCGATGTGTCAACCCTCTCGTCGAGATTTTACCCCTACTGTTCACAAAGGTTTAACCCTCATGCATCTCTTAACGGATCCAACGGCTGTCAGGTTTTTCTAGCTAAGATCTAACGACTCATATCTGTCCCACCTCGCGCATTCTTCCACTACTTCGTGGATGTGGAAAGATCAACGGTCCAAATGTTCTCATGGGCCGTGGGGATCTATGGTCCTAAACTCTTCACTACCCACGAAGACACAGGAAAACCAAGTGGTAAGGCCTTTAATGCCCTACTTTCTCCTACTAATCTAACGGTCGTGGGGGGGACTGCAAATTTCCCGACGGAATCTCATCCGTCGATCACCACCAATCAAGGTTAAGGCCCTTAACACTTCCTCCTCTCCTTCCGATCTGACGGTCGTGAGTGACCACAGATCTCCCGACGGAGTCTCATCCGTCGATTCAATATTCCATCCTTAAGCTGCCATCTCGGGTTTTTAAGAGGATCGTTTCTCCTCATACAGAGTTACTAAGGCTTTACGCCTTCACATTTACCTTCCGGGTTCTTGAGGGGTTATTCAAGGAAGGTATTTCTATGGGGAAGTTCACCCAGGGTATTATCTGAGGCGGATATGGGTATCGTCCTCCCGAGAACCAGTCATGAAGTCTGAATGAGATCACTACGCATATAAATAATGAATTTATGAGGGCACAAGCCATACATAGTCTTTCCATACAATATACAACTATTGGTACTGATCAAAATACCACACAGACATTCTTATAATGAAAACATTCACAGTTTCACAGCTTATGAGCAGAATTATCAGAATACATATATTTCAAGATGCCAAAGGCAAAACACTTATCAGAAATAACACCAGGGGTTATGCAACTGTTGAGAGGGGTGCTCGTTTCCACCCAACCGTAGGCTTAGCGACTCCCAGCGGATTTACCACGAGCCACCCCCGAGCTGAGACCACGATGTTGCAAGACTGCGTCTCTCTGTCTGCCAGTGACCAGGAGCGAAGGTTGCAATCCTTCCTCTCTGCTATCACTCACTCTACATAATGCGAGAGTTCCCCTCGCGTCTTCCCCCCAATTGCTTCTACCTTACGCCTTATCCTCTTGCGAGGTTGTGTGTGGCGCGATTATCCTCGCATCTGGTCAGGCCTGACAGCTCTACGGATGGGCGGTTCACCATCCCATCCCTCATTAATCCATCCGCCTACCAGCCTGCGAGACATTAAATTCGGGGCCAGCGAGCCGCTTTTGGTTCTCCGGGCCAGTGGAGTCCAAATACGGTGTTAGTTCTTGGTGGAAGTCAGCGCCACCTTTCCAGGTGTCTTCCACCGCCATCGTGGTCTCTTTTTCTGCACATCCCCTCTCAACAATCCTGCAATATAAATTCATAATGTTATTTACATTCATCGACCTTCTTCATAAGGTCCATTCACGTCATACATTCACATTTTCATCATGCTTTAGCATGGTAATTCCTGTATTAGGATTAATTACAAATTTGGGGGAAACAGGGTGTTACAATTCCCTCCCCCTTAAAGGAACATTGTCCTCGGTGTTCTTTCTCAAAACACATGTCATTCCTTTCTTATTCGGCCACTTCAGAAGTCTTGATCTTCGTCATCTTCCTTCAATAATTCCTGGACAACAAGCACATTAATTCACAATTTTGTGCAAAAACATGTTACTGATGTTCAAATTTCAAAAGAAAAGGAAATTTCATATTCTTAGCACAATACTTATCTGTGCAGTTCGTGGATTTGTATCCACATGGTAATTTTGTTATCCATGCTCATCGTCCTCCCTGACGTACCCGTTGAATGCACAATTCCAATCCAATAGCTCACAAAATCCATCATAATTTCATCTTTCTTTCCAAGGTTTTTTTTTTTTTCTTCCCGCACGGGAAACTACCCACTGCGTGCATTACCCCAATAGTCTCAAAAATTATTAAGGTCTCCTCTTCCTTGTGGTCACTCCCCTCCAGGCCCAGGCTCAGGCATCCCCTTCACTGTTATACAGTCCCTCGGGCGATCCATATTGCCCTGCCAAGGTTTTCTCACATAGGAAGAATTTTAGAGGCTCTATCGAGTCTTACAGTCGAGGCATCCCTCAGACTTGCTCTACCGAGGCATCTCTCCAGCTTGTGTTACCTCAAAAAAATACTTTGTAGGCGATCATGGCTTATCACAGGGTTTTCATGGCTCAGCAGTAGCCATGTTCATCACTTTCAGCTTTGATGGCCTTCATCTGTTCCTTTTAGAACAAATCTTTACTTCTCACCTGTATCACAGGTACACAAGATTTCGTGAGACATCATCATATATCCTACTTTCATAATTTTATTGCAAACCTGTCACCCATAGATTTATCAAGTCTCATGATTTGTTTTCATATTTGTCCTGCTCAGGAACCAGACTCCTAATTATGGGGCTTTCCTTCCCATAACATTTTTGGTTAGCAGGAAATTGACCTTCCTTATGGGCTTACAGCATTGCCATATCCAAGACTCCTTCTTCCTGCATTCATTCCTCAGCTAGTCAAGTTGTCAGTTCTTATGTACTTACATTTTATCGCACATTTACAACATCGTCACAACAATCTTAGAATTGTGCATACTTTAATGATTAAATTACTTCCTCAAAAGGAAATACCATTCTTGCAGTTTGGCCCAGCAAGCAATCGGTCTTTCCTATGGGCTTACCTTACTGCCATATCCATGACCCTCTGTTTCCTGCAATTCATTCCTCAATCAGCCAAACAAATTGTTAGATTCT
>ML783055.1:547385-634510 GCA_009831015.1 Picea engelmannii
ATAAAAACATTTTCAGGCATGTCTAGCATATCAGTATGCACTTCATCACATTATCCTTAATGTTTTTCATGAGTGTAACACAACAGTTCTCAATCATTTTCACAGCATTACAACCATCATTATTATGGTGTCAAAGAATTTTCATTCATCAATGTATTGGCTTTCTCATCCCCTAAAAGCGTGATGCACCGTCAAAGAAAGAATTGAGGGCTCTCCCCTTCTTTCAATTCTTTCTACATCGCCTGGGGATTTTTAGCCCAGTCAAGTTATCTCTAAGGCCTCACTGCCTTTCCTTAATCATAGCTTCAACCAAGCTGTATCAATTAAACATACTCATTTATTCAGTTAATCATACTTAGGGGTTTACTGGCCTCTTACCAACCAAATTGGTTTCCACAACTGCTCTTTTTCTAAGAAGCCCTGGTTTAGGCCCATCCTAACTCTTAGGATACTTCAACATGCTTTAGTAGCAACTCTTTGTTCATAATGGGTCAGGAACGTGTGCATCCTACACACTTCCATTAGGTTATCAGAATGGTCACTATTCGATTATTAGTCTTCTATTACTTACATGATTCTTATACATGGATAGGCCTTGCAGCCCATTGTCCAATCCTTCAACAATTATCAGGGTTGTGACTCTATTCCTCTGACAGAGACCTTATACAGTTCCTCCACCGGGAACTCCTTCAACATGCAACTTCCTCGTTGCAGATCCATCACCACTGTGATGGCCTCAACCTTGAGTTAGCTTTTTAGTGGTCTACCAAATATTCCCTTAACTTACATCTATGATGTACTTAACCACTTTCCTAATCCTAAGCCTTCATGTAGCTATCATAGTTATATTTCATAGCCTACATACATGTCCAATTTTAAAATTAGTCATCTCAGGATTTATTCACAGTCCTTCTCATTGTGATCTACAAAGGCATAAACATTTGCCTCTTATCGTGACAACAGAGCATCCTTGCTCGTTTACTCTTTCATTTAATTGCACTGGATTTTTTTTTTCCTGGGGATATGGAGTACATTCCCTTTAAGCTATCCTTCAAGATAGATCCTTCACGACTCTTCAGAACGGAATCAACCATGCATCCATGGTATTCATTCAATTTTGGCAAGTGTAATTCTTGCCTCACGTTTCACTCATCAGGGCCATCATGTTGGGCCTTTAGTATACTTATACTCTTACATCATACATGTGCATTACTTGCACGTTTTATATATCATTCATACCTTACTAGTATGAGTATCAGGCTTCTTGATAGGAAGCTCCTCGGTGCATTAAACTCATGCGCTACTCATTATACTGGCTTACACTCTCTCCTCACGCAACCACCGGTGGTGACCACGATCCAAATTTAAAAGGGCGCTTCACATTTCGCGATTTCGGAATTCCCGTTGCAAGGAATTTTGTTTTCCCTGACTCCCAAAATCCGAAAACCTGAAAGACCAAGGCTAAGTTTTTCTTGGCTCTTTCATATACATGACCCTTCACTCGGAATCTGGGGTCAACTCTCAGACACGCGTCAGGATCCCGTATTTTGGCGAATCCATGGACAACGCTCCACCGTTTCCCAAATTCTAATCTATGCGGACCCGACAATCTGGATCCCATGGTCCAGATCTCTCTGGCAATCAATGGACCTGATCAAATCGGTGATTTACCTGGCGCAGCTTTGGGAAGTCTACGCTTCCATTTTCCCATAGGCGAAACCTCGAAGCTCTGGATCAATGGCTCTCGTTGATTCCAATCTAATGGATATTATTCATCCTAGGCTTATGAGTGATGAGAGTTTATCAGCCTTATCTTCCTCGATGATTAATTAGGTCTAACAGTCACCAACGACTCTCCAACCGACGGTGGTGATTATGTCGCGATTTCGCATTTCACGACTTCGAGACTTCTATTATGGAGAACCTCGAATCCTTCGATCTCCAGAATTGTGAAATTCCAGTATCTCCTCACAACTAACCAGTGTGCTACTTTCCGAGATCGAGCAACCCGAAACGTTTTGGTTCTTTCCGAATGGATCTTGACTCTAGATCCCATCCAATCTTCAAAATTCTTTTCTGAAGGATTTCTCCTACTATATCTTCTGAGATTTTTAAGTTACTTACAGGGCTAATCTCATAGTCCTAAATCATACGGGTGTTACCCTCTCCTTATGGAAACGACCAACAAGGGTCACTCTTGGGAATTAGCAACAGTCTCAAAGGAATCCTCAAATAGGTTATCCTCATGGTCGATTCTAACCATTATAGGTCAGGTAAATTTGACCCTACGTATTTTCACCAGTCCTCTCAATCATGAGGAATTGTATGCTCAAGGTTTAGTCTCTTAATAATACAGTGGTCATAACTTTCTAAGGATCCTACCCATCCTTACCAGATTTCTCAAATCATGAAGGGGTTCTTCCTTTGGTTATTAATCCTTACCTAACCAGCCACCTTAATCACAAGAGACTCTACCTGCTTTAGTAGGTAGCCATCATTACGCTAAAACAGAACAACTCAATTCTTGTCCTTGTCTGGCTCGTGCAGCTTCCTAGCACAATTTATTCTACCTCTGTCATTCGCACTCAAATATTATCTGTGATAACGATCAGTGCATCCCTACTCCTATAAGAGTAGTTGCCATTTTAACAGAAGGGTTATAGGAATTTCCAAGTTACAGTTTCATTCTGCAGTCCTTCTCCTTAAAGAGAAACGCAGATGACAATATCTTCTAACACGGCTCGTGCCTGAGCCCAAGCAGGCCAAGTGTTGTAACCATGCTCTGATACCACTTTGTAACATACCCACTACCTAAAATCAAACTTTTTCGTTGATTTCTCAACAATGAGAATCCCCGAGGCTCGCAGCAGCGAACTGCCAAACCCGATGCACCTATCACGGCCTCTTTTCACACACCTGTGACATTTCCCCGATGATAATTTTTGGTTTAGGGATTTCGTGATTCCCGCTGACAAGAGTTCCTGTCCTCTCGAACTCCCGATCTCCGATTTGCCGATGGGCCCCTTTACACGCTAGCCCTCCTGGCTAAACTCCTGGCCCATATGACCACTATTTCTCAAGACCACAGCCTTATCTCCTTTAGAGGTTTTGGGCTTCCAAAAGCCGATGCGCTCTGACTTCAGCTAGCCCTTTGGGCTAGACCTTTGGTCCACGTGACCTTCCCCCATATGACCGCAGCCACACTGCTTATCGGGGTTTCGGACTTTTCAATGCCGAAATGTATTTGTCCTCAAGACTCGCGATCCTCTGATTCCCGATATGACATCAGTTAACAACCCCTTTTATCCTTTAGCGCGATCAACGGCTGTGATCGCCCATGAGACCAACGATCCCTGATTTCTATCGGGACTTCGGGGTTTCAAATGCCTAAATGCATTTTTTCCCGGGACTGTCGATCTCTCGAATCTCGATTCTCCGCTATGCTGATAGCTGGCCCTCACGATGGAGCTTTCCCTTCCTTGTCGAAATTTTGGACTTCGTGATTCTGAATTGCAAGGACTTCTTGTCCACGGGATTCCCGATTTCCCAACTCCCGAAATGTCGATGGATGACTTTCTTTTTGGGAAACCTCCCGAATGCTCTGATCTCCTCCACGCGTCCTCCTCAAGATGGATGGTCTCGATCGTCTCTCATGATTTCACGACTCCTGATGCTCCGGAAGTCTTGTCCTCAAGACTCGCGAAATGTCGAACCCCGATGCACCTATTGACTTTTCTATTGGGACTTCCCCGATGGTCTGGATCTCCGCCACGTGTTCCAGTTGATAGACGGCCCTGATCCAATCTCATGATTTTAGAGTTTTTGATACCCCGATGAAAGAAATTATCTGTCAACTCAAAACCCCGGTAGCCGATTTACTGACGGGCTCTCGATTTTCGCCACGTGTCTACACAAACGGACGGTCCAGATCGTTTCGCTGTTTCGGGACTTGAAATGCCCCAACTTTATCGACCTCGAGAGTTCTGATTTCCCGAGTACCGATATCCCGATGTGTCAACCCTCTCATCGGGATTTTACCCCTACTGTTCATGAAGGTTTAACCCTCATGCATCTCTTAACGGATCCAATGACTGTCGGGTTTTTCTAGCTAAGATCTAACGGCTCAGATTTGTCCCACCTCGTGCATTCTTCCACTACTTCGTGGATGTGGAAAGATCAATGGTCCAAATGTTCTCATGGGCCATGGGGATCTATGGTCCTAAACTCTTCACTACCCACGAAGACACAGGAAAACAAAGTGGTAAGGCCTTTAATGCCCTACTTTCTCCTACTAATCTAACGGTTGTGGGGGGACCGCAGATTTCCCGACGGAATCTCATCCGTCGATCACCACCTATCAAGGTTAAGGCCCTTAACACTTCCTCCTCTCCTTCTGATCTGATGGTCGTGAGTGACCACAGATCTCCCGACGGAGTCTCATCCGTCGATTCGATATTCCATCCTTAAGCTTCCATCTCAGGTTTTTAAGAGGATCGTTTCTCCTCATACAGAGTTACTAAGGCTTTACGCCTTCACATTTACCTTTCGGGTTCTTGAGGGGTTATTCAAGGAAGGTATTTCTATGGGGAATTTCACCCAGGGTATTATCTGAGGTGGATATGGGTATTGTCCTCCTGAGAACCAGTCATGAAGTCTGAATGAGATCAGTACGCATATAAATAATGAATTTATGAGGGCGCAAGCCATACGTAGTCTTTCCATACAATATACAACTACTAGTATTGATCGAAATACCACATAGACATTCTTATAATGAAAACATTCACAGTTTCACAGCTTATGAGCAGAATTATCAGAATACATATAGTTCAAGATGCCAAAGGAAAAACACTTATCAGAAATAACACCAGGGGTTATGAAACTGCTGAGAGGGGTGCTCGTTTCCACCCAACCGTAGGCTTAGCGACTCCCAGTGGATTTACCACCAGCCACCCCTCAGCTGAAACCACGATGTTGCGAGACTGCGTCTCTCTATCTGCCAGTGACTAGGAGTGAAGGTTTCAATCCTTCCTCTCTACTATCACTCACTCTGCGTAATGCCAAAGTTCCCCTCGCGTCTGCCCCCCAATCGCTTCTACCTTACGCCTTATCCTCTTGCGAGGTTGCGTGTGGCACGATTATCCTCGTGTCTGGTCAGGCCTGACGGCTCTACGGATGGGCAGTTCACCGTCCCATCCCTCATTAATCCATCTTCCTACCAGCCTGCGAGACATTAAATTTGGGGCCAGCGAGCCGCTTTTGGTTCTCCGGGCTAGTGGAGTCCAAATACGGTGTTAATTCTCGGTGGAAGTTAGTGCCACCTTTCCAGGTGCCTTCCACCACCATCGTGGTCTATTTTTCTGCACATCCCCTCTCAGCAGTCCTGCAATATAAATTCATAATGTTATTTACATTCATCGACCTTCTTCATAAGGTCCATTCACATCATACATTCACATTTTCATCATGCTTTAGCATGGTAATTCCTGTATTAGGATTAATTACAAATTTGGGGGAAACAGGGTGTTAAAACATTCAACTATGAATGTTTTAGCAAGATTAGGCATTGCTAATACTGGTGTAGAAGACATGTAATCCTTTGAGAGTGAGAATTCCAAGATGGCCCCTTCCTTCCATACAAATTAATTTTCTTAAAGAGAGATGTGAGTGGGATTGCAATGCATGCATAATTATTAACAAATCTATGATAATATCTTGTAAGACCCAAAAATCCTCTAAGACTCTTGATGTTCTTAGGAATAGGYCATTTTTTAATAGCTTGGATATTTTAAGGGTCCACCTTAACCCCTTCCCTTAAAACAATATGACCCAAAGACTCTACTTCTTGTTTCCAAAAATGACATTTGGATCTTTACACATAAAATTGATTGTTCTCAATAATTTGTTTGGACTTTCTCCACATGTTTAATCTGGTCTTCCCATGATTTTATATAGATAAGTATATTATCAAAGAAAACCAAAAAAAACTTTATAAGTTGRGGTRAAAAACTTTTKTTCATAAGGCTTTTAAAAGTAGAAGGAGAATCAATTAACCCAAAAGGAATGACAAAAMAATCATATTTMCATTCATGTGTTTTGAAATTAGTTTTGGGAATGTCTTATTTTCTTAATCTGATTTGGTGGTATCCTTATTTAAGACCTAACTTTGTAAAATAAGCCACTCTTTGAAGCTCCTATAATATATAATCAATATTTGGAATAGAGAATTTAACCTTGATGGTGATTTTGTTTAGATCTCTATAATCAAGACACATCCTCCAAGAATAACTTTTTTTTCTCACCATAATTATTGGAGTTGAAAATTAAATCTTGCTTGGTTGAATAATACATGAATCCAACATGTCTTCTACCAGTTTATCAATCTCCCCCTTTTGTTGATGAGGATATCTCTAAGGCCTTTTATTAGGAGGAGTACTTATGGATTTTGGTTCAATTTTATGTCCATGATCTCTATATGGACGTATCCCTTTAGAAATTTCTTGGAATACCCAATGGTTCTTTTCCAACGTGCATTTTAATTCCTCTAGAATATTTTCATCTTCCTGCTTTACTTCCATAGAATAATGTCTAACCAGAAACTCCTTTACCACCATTTTTAGGAGATTTTCCATTCTATGAGAGGTAATGACCTAATAAGGTGCATATTTTAACCCTTTGAGTTTATAATGAATTCCTTCCAATTCAAATCTCATGAATAATTCCTTGTAGTTTCTAGAAATTGTACCTAATGTTCTCAACCATTGAAATATCAAAACATCATATACTCCTCCAATGGGGATGGGATACATTGGTATTTCTAAGTTGTATTCTCCCATAATAATTTTAATGTTGTGGAATTTTCCTACACAATCAATTCTCCCCCCATTAGCAACCAAAACTTGAAAATTTGGCACTAGATAAACAAAACAATTGAGGATCTTTGCTAATATTTTATAAATGAATTTGTGGGTACTACCTCAATCAATAAGTACTATGACCTTTTTCTTCTTAATGTATCCTACAATATTAAGGGTTTGAGGTGTTGAGAATCCTACCAACGCATGAACAAATATTTTGAACCTGCCAATGTTGTGCATAATTTCTCCATATTTTTCCTACTCTTTTAATTTCACAATTTCTTCCTCATCTATTTGTACATATGTGTCCATTTCCTCTTCATCATTATTCTCCAAGGTGAACAATTTTGTTTCTTGACATTTATGTCTTTTTGACCATTTTCTATTACAACCAAATCATGGTCCTTTTTCTCTTATTTCCTCCATTCCCTTTGGTGATATTCGAGTAGGTGGAGGCAGGGTTTCCCTATGAGCCCCAAACCGATCTTTTCTTCCTTCATATGCTCTAGTGTTATACTTTTGTCTAGCCCCATTATTGGCTTGAATATGATGAGAAAATTGAATAGGCTCCATAATATTTTTAATTAGGATGCATTACGAAAAGGTCATGTTTAATGTCTTTGATCTAGATTTATTTTGAGAACGAAAGGAAGGAAAATATATAACACTGAAATATACAGAGATATTGCGAGATACACAAAAATATTGTAATAAACACAGATATACAATAATGCACAATCTTTATTAATGAGAGAATGTACAAAAAATGTAAAATTACTGAGTGAATGACTCACTAGAATGGTGGGAGCTTATCTCCGAGAAGAGATGTGATGGCTACGCTCATTCACAAGAAGATGATTACAATGAGGATCAAAAGGCCTTTTTAACATAAATGGAAAAACCCTAAACATCCAAAAAACCTAGCCCCGAAAGATGAAAATCCAAAAGGTTTGCAGCACCAATGTGGAGATGAAGTGCGAAAAGTGATGTGGGCCCTGATAGGGTAAGTTGGTACAACAACTTCTCGGGGTTGTAATTTTTTCATACGATCTTCGTTTTAGACGCACGATAGCATGTTGGGAAGGCCTATCCGAGGACTACAAATTATGATGTCACACTTTGACTTCATCTATAGTGTGACTATGGTGAGCCTCAAAAACGTTGTTTAGGGCCTCAAAATGACCCTAGAAGTTTAGGACTAAAAAATATAGGAAATAACTTCCAGTGATGAAAAATGCATGTGAGCTAGTTGGAATAGGTGGGTGGCCACAAATATCCATCTGGATAAATCCTCCCTTCTTAGGAAGTAATGGTCTCCATTGCGTTGAGTTCTCGTGGGAGATGGGAAAGCATTTGTTTAATCTGAACCTTGGTGAACTGCTTTCCTTGTTGGAGACATTGCATTACTTGGTTTGTGGAAGGTTGTCGTGAACCTGATGTTGGAGGGGTTGGAACTTTTTAACCAATTTGGTGACATGAGATGAATTTGTGCAGAAGGAATCTTTGTGATTCACTTCAATCTTGTCGATATTCTTCCACTGGATAGAGGGGGATTGAACTGAGGACCTAGTGGCCACAATGTCATTTTGTTCACTTCCTGCCTGAATTGTGAAGAAGCTAAAAATTTTCATATGAAACATAACTTTGTTGCATTGTTTTGTCGAAACAGTAGTCAGAACTACCTCTAGTATCCCATAGAGATGATCCCCCAGAGTAACAATGACTCTACAGGGTCGAGACTCATAAATAACATGACACTTCCAGATATATGGCTCACCCAAAATAACATCATAGACATTCAATGGGGAAACATCACACAATACCTCATCCTTGAAGGGATTTATGTCGTAGGATATGAGAAACTATTGGATGACACAAAGATCTCATCCCTAGTGAAGCCACCCAATATTGTATGGTTGCAGGTGTGGTGTTGTTGGAAATTCCAACTGTTTGACGACCTCTGTTGAGATGATGTTATTTTGGCTTTCACTATAAAAAATGAAATACAACAGGATCCCCTTCACCCACATTTGTGAATGGAAGAGGCACTCCCCCTCTTTAGGTTCTGTTGGTTCTTCTGGTTGGATTGTTGTGGTTGCGACAATGGTAGTGGGGTCCACATTTGTTAGCATCAAAAGTCACCCCTGGATTGCTTGCAGGAGCAGAGCCTAATGCCCATCAGTTTTATGTCACGATTTGTTTAATGGGGTGATCGAATGGTAAAGACTCGAGAAGGTATAGCTTTAACTCAGGAGACTGGGCCTGGTATGTAGATAGCAAGGGAGGTCTTGATCCAACTTCCGTCAATAGATTATTAAAGGGTGGTAGATGGGAGACTTGCGAGAAGGGTGAGCAAGACTACCTCGGGTAACAGGCCTTCGGAAGCTTGAGGATGAAAAACTCATAAGCCAAGATCCTCTTGGTCCAGAGCTTCAAGGAGCTGAGGGGTGACTTGACTGGATCCTCCAATTCCAAGTCGTTCAGTGCTAAGAAAATCACAAGAGTCAATTAGAAAAAATGCAACTATTACAGTGATCCAACCTACATCATCCTATAACAGCTACAACTCGACTGGATCCTCCAATTCCGAGATGTTCTAACACAGTAAACAAAGAGATGGAAAAGAGGCTGACATCCATAAAGTAAGAAGTCTCAAATGCCTTATACATAACCAGAGCGACCAACGATTCATCAAAATTTTTCAACCGGGAGCCTTGCTCAACCATCGATAGATCTCAAAATACAAAGACTGAATCTATATACTCAGGAAAATTCACCTCACAGAGGCGTGCCCAGTCACTCAAGGCTTGGTGTCCCTTCAGTCAAACTCGTACTGATATCTTTCTTCAAGCGCCACCTTCACTACGCATGGCTCCTGCAAGGAGGGTAGCTGAGCCATTAAGTGCTAGGCTAGCGTGTGCAGACTTCTCTATCTAGTCGAGGACTTCGGCATGGTTTCTTTGGAAAAATCGGTACACAGGACCTCTTCGAGCAGACCGCTTGCCTGACCCTCCATTCCCCACACTTAATGAATGAAAGGAGGTTTCAACCACCCGCTCTCATCTTCATTTACTCCAAGCGAAAACCACGATCGAGGTCACATCATATGGCGCATAGAGATCACGATGATCCTTTCAGCGACCAGACTCAACGCCTTTGGCCCCTTTTTGCACAGTTCCTTTCTTTCTCAGTGACCACGGGTTGTGACCCTGTGTTTATTCCCAAAGCGCTTTCAGCGTTCGCAAATGGAAGGAGTTAATCCTTGCTCATTCACAGTTGCAATGAGAGAAACACCGAGATGGCTTACTTGGGCGCCACGCGTCCCTCTCCTATCTGACGATCCTGAACCCTCTCAACGATGTTGTGGGCCCTAGTCCTGGACACTCCCGGCACTTCGTGCATCAGGAATATGACAATGCTCCACCTTGTGCCTCGAAGTTGCGATGGGCGAATCGGTGAGGAGCCTAATCGCGTGCGCCAGGTGTCTCATGTGGATGAATGGATGAGGCTGCTTCGTGATACTGTGGGCCTGACTCTAGGAGCTTTCAACGTTTTCGGGGTTCGAGGTTTCGAGATGTAGAACACCATGAAACTCTCACCCCTTGAACTACCGAATACCGAAACGCCGACGTGACTAGACCTCGCGCCACGCGTCCTCTAGATGGATGGATGTTATCCTTCCCCACACATAATATGGGTGCTATCTATTGCGCTAACCTGGGTGCAACTTTGCTAATCGCAATTTCCCGCTGACCACCATTCTGCTCTTATAAAAGGATCTGGACCGTCGACAACATAATTTCGCCAGCGTACTTGCCCGAAAACCCGAAAGATGAGATTTTACCGTGTCACGCTCAGGTGCTTCTTGTGCAACTTGCAGACTTGGACACTCTCATGCCTCAGACGAGAAATGTTACTAACATTAGGCTCCATGGGGGATAGAGTCATCCCTGTGATGTTCTAAGGACTCATTTTGCAGTTTCAGTGCCTTGTTGTTGGGCTATGGGGTCATTTATTAAGTCAAAAAATAAAAACAAACAAGGAACCAAAGGACAATATTTACAAACAAAGTAGCCATCGAAGGCTCAGACAAAACATTTCTTCAAAAATTTCCCATTTACTGGGCTGTTGAAAACTTCTTCACCCTCCAAATCCTGCAGCCGATATGTGTTATTTGAGAAAATCTCAGAGATTTTGAAGAGCCCGATCCATAGGGCTTCAAACTTGCTGTGCTTTCCCTTATCTTGTTTAGGAGCATCCCATTTCAGCATCAGGTCTCCTATCCGAAATTATTCCTTCTTGGATTTCTTATTGAAAACCTGCTTGATCCTTTGTTGATGGTCCTGAATTCTGTCCATTGCCTGCTCCCTGGCCTGTTGGACCTCCACTAGATGATGAATTCTTCTGATCATGTCATCAGGCTCCTCATGATGATCCTGGAGGAATTTTGCTACAGGAATGGCTAAATGAGAAGGGAAAACAACCTCCACTCCATAGAGTAATTGGAAAGGAGAGACGCCGATAGATCTCTTCGTGGCCACTCGATCGTCCCACAGAGCAAACTTTAATCTTGAATTCCAGGCCTTCTTGTTGTCTTCCAACAATATTTTGATGATCCTTATCAGGATTTTGTTGGAGGATTCTACTAAACCATTTCCCTGTGGATAATATGGGGTGGAGTGAATTAGTTTGATCCCGAACTGCTCACAGAACTTGGCTAATGGCTCAGACCCGAAAGAGGATGCGTTATCAGTGACAATCTTACTTGGGCAGCTGAACCTTGTGATGAGGTCCTCCAAGAACCCAATGATTACCTTGTGGGAAGCACTCCTCATAGGGATAGCTTCAATCCACTTGGTAAAGAAATCTGTAGCAGTCAGGATCCATCTGTGCTGCCCACTGGAAGTGGGCTGGATTTCTCCAATGAAATCTAGGCCCCACTGCTGGAAAGGTCCCGAAACAACCACAGGATTTAGCGGCAAGGACTTGAGCTGTTGTTTTCCTGCAAACCTTTGACATTGGATACATGTTCTAAGTCCTCTATGAACATCAGCGAACAAGGTGGGCCAATAGTACCCGGCTCTGAGAATTTTGTGGGCTGTGGCCTTCCAGAAATGGTGCCCTCCACATAGGCCGCTGTGAAATTCAGCCATGATCATACCGGCCTCTTGTGAATTCATGCATTTTAAAAGCACCCCCAGGGGGTCTTTCCAGTATAAAATTTGATCGATAAGGCAGTATTTGATTGCCTTGAGCTTCAAAGCTCTTGCTTTGTTTCTTTGCAGGCCATTTGGAGGCTGCAACTCTTGCAGAAAGTATATGACATCCTTATACCAAGGACATCGACCCAATGGGGGCTCCCTTTGAGGGTTTCTTTCAGACAGCTGACCCTGCTGAATTCCTGAGCATTCGTTGATAAAACTTATCCCCAAAGCTTGGCAATTGGCTTCAGCCAACAGCTTGGCTAAACCTTGACCTTCGATCAATTTGGTAGGCTTTATTTCCAGGTCAAATTCCAGAATCTTGGCGATCCACTTACTCCTCCTCCCGTCTATGTTAGGCTGAATAAGAATGTCTTTAATAGCAGCTGAGGGGACATAAGCGATGATTTTTGACTGCAGGACATAGATTCTGAATGCCTTAAGAGACTTTACTAGTGCATAGGCCTGCTTCTCCATAGCGTCATACCTGACTTCGACATCCTTCAATGCTCGGCTGAAATAGGTGATAGGCTGCTCAAGTCTGACCTGGATTATCTGTAACAAAACAACAGCCACCATGTCGGGTGAGGCAAAGGAGAAAATAAGGAAATCCTTTGAGTAGTCGGGGCTAATAAGCACAGGGGCTTCTATCAGGGCCTTCTTTATTTGCTCAAAGGAATGTCGCGATTCAGAAGTCCACCTCACTTCATTTCCTTTCCTTAACATGGTTGTTATAAGTTTTACCTCCTCAACAAAGTTAGGCACAAACCTCCTCAGAAAATTAATCTTGCCAAGGAAAGATTGGACCTCCTTCTTGGACCTCGGGACTGATAAGGCTTGTATTGCCTCAACTCTACTAGGGTCAATCCTGACTCCTTCCGCTGATACTATGTGGCCTAGTAATTTTCCCTCCTACATGGCGAACAAAGATTTCTTGGGGTTTAATGAAATGCCAAAACTCCTGCATTTCATGAAAACCTTCCTGAGATGACAACAGTGTTCTTTATCAGATTTTGAAAACACTGTGATATCATCCAGATTGACGACCACAAATTTATCCTTTTCCCCAATGAAAGCGATGTCCATGGCACGCTGGAACGTTGCCCCTGCATTCATTAATCCAAATGGCATCTTGGCATACATGAATGTCCCCCATGGAGTGGTGAATGTTGTCTTTTCCCCGTCCTCAGGCAGAATAGAGACTTGATTGTAGCCAGAGAAACCATCGATCATAGACATCCTGGATGCTCCTGTTACCCTCTGCATTATATGTTCCATCTTTGGTAAGGGGTAGTTATCCTTTCGTGAGCTCCTGTTCAGATTTCTGAAGTCTACACAAATTCTGATTTCTCCATTCTTTTTCCTTACTGGTACCAAGTTGGCTACCCACTTTGAATATCTCAGTGGTACAATGATCTGAGCTTGAAGCAGCTTCTTCACTTCCCTCTCCATGATAGGCAACAGGATAGGATTGATCTGTCTCAGCTTCAACCTGAATGGATTTGCCTCTCCTTTCAATGGGATTTTATGCTGGATGACATAGGTGTCATAGGTTTTGAGGTCTTCGTAGGTCTAGGCGAAAGCATCAGCAAATTCCCTCAAGAGTCCAATGTATTCGGACCTATGTTCCTTTGTCAAACTTCTTGACAATTTGACAAACTTGGGCTCACTCTCAGTGCCAATGTTGCACTGAACAGTACCAGCATCATCCTCCGAGATTTCCCCCTTTAACGACACATCATTTCTATCAAAAAGCCTTTCCAAAGGAACCAGTCCCCTTGGAATGTGGTTACTGGGGAGATACACAATGTCATGCTTTGCTATTTTACTCAGCAACTTACCCCCATCAAGCCCTTCCTCAGAGACAGAATCTTGGTCAATATGCATCTCTGAAAATTCTTCGACAGTCTCCAAGAATTTCTTGATCTCGAGTTCATCCTCGAATACCTTCCAATGTTTGACGTTGTTAGATATGGAGGGCTTGTATTTTACTTCCACATCATATTTGAATTTGGGCGGCAAGGGTACTTGGAAATTTCCTGTTGATGTAGCCAAGGAATCTGCCACTGTGTTCTTCTCTCTTGGGACAAAAGAAATGTTGAATGCCAAGAAGAAACTATCAACTAGGTCCCACACCTCATTTATGTAGCTTCTGAGTCGAGGATGCTTAGCCTGATAAGCGTTTCTGATCTGTTGGACCACCAACTCTACATCACCGAACACTGCTACCTCCTGAATTCCCATTTCCCTCGCAGCTCTTAATCCCAGAACAAGAGCTTCATACTATTCCACATTGTTGGTAGCTTCGAATTCTAGTTTGTATGAAAGAGATATGGTTTCTTGAGCAGGTGATACAAAAATACCCCAGCACCAGCACCTTCCCTGGAAGAGGCTCCATCAAAGAAAATTTTCCAGATGGGGGTGATGGAGAGAGGAAACTTATGGGAAGTGGTGGGCTGCTTTCTAAGCTTAAGAGGGGGCTCAGGAGCATGGGTGAGATGTAGTAAACTAGAACCTAAATCAGTGTCTAAGGTAAAAATGGGATGGTTGGTAGGATTGGCTTCATCACTGATTATATAGGCTAGTTGGGCTTCCCTGTATAGCCTCCTATGTTCTCCTCCAAACACTGGGATAGTAGCATATGTCAGGTCCATCTGCAAAGTTCCCCCCAGTCTTTTTATCCAAGATCTTGATAATAACATACCGAACTTGGGGGGGACATCAGCCACTACGATATCCATGACCACACTTTTCATGGGCAACTGAAACAAGGTCACGACCAGGTCTTTGATAACTCCTAGACATTGAACCTTTCTGGAGTCAAAGGAATAGAGGTCATGATAGGCTCGGGTGACTTCTAGCCCTAAATCTTCCATGAAATTTTTGGGCATGAGGTTGTGAGAAGCCCTGGAATCCATCAAGCAGTTGTGCAGTACCTTGTCATGGACGTTCAAGGAAGTGTAGAAGGAAGGGGATGAATCATTCCTGTCTTCTACCATAGGAACTAGAATAACTACAGGCTTTTCATCTTGTAAATTGATGGAGTCTGTGGGAAGGCATGAGACCTCAGACTGTAATAGCTCAGAGAAGCGTTTCTTGAACCCTTCATGTTTAATCAATTCGTCTAGGGGCACAGGAATTCTGATCTTTTGAATTTCATGCTCGAAATTAAAAGAAGATGTAAGCTTTGGGATTTCTCTTATTTCGGGAACATGATTCTGGACTATGGGAGAGAGGAGTTGGTGCTTATTACCTCTGTGAATATCCGCTACTTCATTAGCAGGTTTCTCTATTCTAGTGGACTGCTCAAGAACATCAGGCACTACTGTCCTTTTCTTGGAACGCAGATCATACCCGCCTTGGCCGCCGCTAGCCTTGTCTCCTTTGCTCAGTTCATTTAGCTAACTGTCCATGAGAGACTCCTCATATGCTGATTGAGTGAGATGAGGAAAAGGAGGAGTGTCCCCGAAGTATTGAATTTCAGAATCCATCTCATTTGTTTCCCCTTCTTCCCCCTCGACCACAAAATTGTTTTGAAAAGGGGCCTGAATCTTCTGGTCTTCTCTGTCTCTTCCCCTCTCCCTTTGCACAGTCGGGGAAGCAATATTGTTTGGCCTCCTGAAACCTCCTCCCTTTTCAGCATTTTGGGGGCCCTTGTATGCTTGCCTCCCTTCCACTTTCATTCTCTCCATCTCTGCAGACAGATACTTCACCATCCTGGTCAGTTCATCCACTTGAGGGTGGGGCACCGACGGGCCAGAAGTTGAGGCTTCCAACCTTCCCTTTCTTCTGTCTACATTGGTCTTGTTTCTCAGTCTATCAGCTGCTAATACATTGGATTCCACTTCTATGGCCGCGTTTTGCATTTGAGCTAAGGAGGTGGCTCTTCTTTCTCTCAATAACAGACAGAAATCGGGGCCAAACGCACTAGCATAAGAAATCTTGGCTGAGGCTTCTGAAGGCTTTATTTCGGCAGGGATTTTATTATACATCTTATTGAATCTTTTGGAGAAGTCGGAGACAGACTCTCCTTCCATCTTTTTCAAAGACCCAAACTCTATCATGTAATACATAAAATCCTTCCTATCTCCCCACTGCCTTAGGAAAACACTATCCAGGGCTTCGATCCCAGCAATAGATCTGGGGGCCAATCCTCTAAACCACTTCCTCACCTCACCATCGAGGCTCTGGATGAAGACTCTCATCCAGACATCTTCATTTTCAATGTTCATGTTGTCTGCATAATTGTAAAAAGCAACCAGGTGCTCCTCCGCAGTTATGTCCCCTTCCCCAGTGAACTTGGGCATATACTTCAAGTAATCTCCAGCAGGGAGAGGATTCATAGGATGAGGTAGGATTAAGGGAGTGTATCTGGAAGCGACTATGGCATCCATTCTATTTAGAGGGGGATTAGCACCATCCATAGGAATATTAGGTGGAGGATAACTTGGAGGAGAAGGAGTTCGCGAAAGGGCTACTGGGAATGAGTCTCGAAGTGGAATGGGAAACAGAAGGGGATTTAAGGAGAAGGCTAATGGGAAAATATTCTGTGGTCCTGGGTCTACGCCAAGGTACAACTTAAGAGGAGAGGGGAGTGACAAGGAGTTCTCCCTCCAATCCCAGACTAGTAGGGGAAAACTCAGCAGGAACACTCCCGAAATTCAGGAAATGGGAAACCTCAGACGGAGGTCTGTTAAGAAACTGAGGAGGAGAAAATGGAGTTTCTACAGAAGGCGATGGCAGATTACCTGGTTCGGCGGTGGAAGCTTCTTCTTCAGAATCCTTTCCTTTTCTGAGAACCACCTCTGGATCAGTTTTGGGTGTAGCTAGAGGCAGGTCTGGATGAGACCACATGTGTCTACCTCTGAAAGCCACAATTAACTCGGCAGGTTCGCCACAGTGGAGTCTTCACAATGGAGTCGCCAGGTGCACAATATCAATCTTCAAAGGCTCTGATACCCGATGCACCTTCAGAATCAGAGGCTCAATGTCATTCAATCCCGGGGAAAATTTTCAACTTCGTCCCTGGCAACGGCACCAGAAATGTTAGCGTCAGAAGTCACCCCTGGATTGCTTGCAGGAGCATTGCCCAACGCCCATCAGTTTTATGTCACGATTTGTTTAATGGGGTGATCGAATGATAAAGACTCGAGAAGGTATAGCTTTAACTCAGGAGACTGGGCCTGGTATGTAGACAGCAAGGGAGGTCTTGATCCAACTTCCGTCAGTAGATGATTAAAGGGTGGTAGATGGGAGACTTGCGAGAAGGGTGAGCAAGACTACCTCGAGCAACAGGCCTTCGGAAGATTGAGGACGAAAAACTCATAATCCAAGATCCTCTTGGTCGAGAGCTTCAAGGAGCTGAGGGGTGGCCTGACTGGATCCTCCAATTCCAAGTCGTTCAGCGCTAAGAAAATCACAGGAGTCAATTAGAAACAATGCAACTATTACAGTGATCCAACCTACATCATCCTATAACAGCTACAACTCGACTGGATCCCCCAATTCCGAGCTGTTCTAACACAGTAAACAAAGAGATGGAAAAGAGACTGACATCCATAAAGTAAGAAGTCTCAAATTCCTTATACATAACCAGAGCGACCAACGCTTCATCAAAACTTTTCAACCGGGAGCCTTGTTCAACCATCGATATATCTCAAAATATAAAGACTGAGTCTATATACTCAGGAAAATTCACCTCACAGAGGCATGCCAAGTCACTCAAGGCTTTGTGTCCCTTCAGTCAAACTCGTACTGATATCTTTCTTCAAGTGCCACCTTAACTATGCATGGCTCCTGCAAGCAGGGTAGCTGATCCATTAAGTGCTGGGCTAGCGTGTGCAAACTTCTCTATCTAGTCGAGGACTTCGGCATGGTTTCTTTGGAAAAATCGGTACACAAGACCTCTTTGAGCAGACCGCTTGCCAGACCCTCCATTCCCCACACTTAATGAATGAAAGGAGGTTTCAACCACCCACTCTCATCTTCATTTACTCCAAGCGAAAACCACGATCGAGGTCGCATTAGATGGCGCATGGAGATCACGATGATCCTTTCAGTGACCAGACTCAATGCCTTTGGCCCCTTTTTGCACAGTTACTTTCTTTCTCAGTGACCACGGGCTGTGACCCTGTGTTTATTCCCAAAGCGCTTTCGGCATTCGTGAATGGAAGGAGTTAATCCTTGCTCATTCACAGTTTCGATGAGTGAAACGCCGAGATGGCTTACTTGGGTGCCACGCATCCCTCTCCTATCTGACGGTCCTGAGTCCTCTCGACGATGCTATGGGCTCGGGTCCTGGACACTCCCGGCACTTCGTGCATCGGGAATACGATGATGCCGCACCTTGCACCTCGAAATCGCGATGGGAAAATCGACGAGGAGCCTAATTGCGCGCGCCAGGTGTCTCCTGTGGATGAACGGCTGAGGTTGCTTTGCGATATTGTGGACCTGACTCTGGGCTCTTTTGGCGTTTTTAGGGTTCGAGGTTTCGAGATGTAGAACACCATGAAACTCTCACCACTCGAACTCCCGAATACTGAAACGTCGACGCGACAAGACCTCGCGCCACGTGTCCTCTGGATGGACGGCTCCTATCCTTTCCCGCATATAATATGGGCGCTATCTATTGCACTAACCTAGGTGCAACTTCTCTAACCACGATTTCCCGCTGACCGCCGATCTGCTCTTATAAAAGGGTCTGGACCGTTGACAACATAATTTCCCCGGTTACTTGCCCGGAAACCTGAAAGACGAGATTTTCCCGTGTCGCACTCGGGCGCTTCTTGTGCAACTTGCAGACCTGGACGCTCTCGTGCCTCAGACGAGAAATGTTACTAACATTAGGCTCCATGGGGGATAGAGTCTTCCCTGTGATTCTCTAAGGACTCATTTTGCAGTTTCAGTGCCTTGCTGTTGGGCTATGGGGTCATTTATTAAGCCGAAAAATAAAAACAAACAAGGAACCAAAGGACAATATTTACAAACAAAGGAGCCATCGAAGGCTCAGACAAAACATTTCTTCAAAAAATGCCCATTTACTGGGTTGTTGAAAACTTCTTCACCCTCCAAATCCTGCAGCCGATATGTGCTATTTGAGAAAATCTCAGAGATTTTGAAGGGCCCGATCCACAGGGCTTCAAACTTGCTGTGCTTTCCCTTATCTTGTTTAGGAGCATCCCATTTCAGCACCAGGTCTCCTATCCGAAATTCTTCCTTCTTGGCTTTCTTATCGAAAACCTGCTTGATCCTTTACTGATGGTCCTGAATTCTGTCCATTGCCTACTCCCTGGCCTGCTGGACCTCCACTAGCTGATGGATTCTTCTAATCATGTCATCAGGCTCCTCATGATGATCCTGGAGGAATTTTGCTACAGGAATGGCTAAATGAGAAGGGAAAACAACCTCCGCTCCATAGACTAATTGGCAAGGAGAGACGCCGATAGATCTATTCGTGGCCACTCGATCGGCCCATAGAGAAAACTTTAATCTTGAATGCCAGGCCTTCTTGTTGTCTTCCAACAATATTTTGATGATCCTTATCAGGCTTTTGTTGGAGGATTCTGCTAAGCCGTTTCCCTGTGGATAATATGGGGTGGAGTGAATCAGTTTGATCCCGAACTTCTCACAGAACTTGGCTAATGGCTCAGACCCGAAAGCGGCATCGTTATCAGTGAAAATCTTACTTGGGCAGCCGAACCTTGTGATGAGGTCCTCCAAGAACCCAATGATTACCTTGTGGGAAGCACTCCTGGTAGGGATAGCTTCAATCCACTTGGTATAGAAATATGTAGCAGTCAGGATCCATCTGTGTTTCCCACTGGAAGTGGGGTGGATTTCTCCAATGAAATCTAGGCCCCACTGCTAGAAAGGTCCCGAAACAACCACAGGATTTAGCAGCAAGGACTTGAGCTGTTGTTTTCCTACAAACCTTTGACATTGGATACAGGTTCTAACTCCTCTAAGAACATCAGTGGACAAGGTGGGCCAATAGTACCCGGCTCTGAGAATTTTGTGGGATGTGGCCTTCCAGAAATGGTGCCCTCCACATAGGCTGTTGTGAAATTCATCCATGATCATATCGGCCTCTTGTGAATTCATACATTTTAAAAGCACCCCCAGGGGGTCTTTCTAGTATAAAATTTGATCGATAAGGCAGTATCTGACTGCCTTGAGCTTCAGAGCTCTTGCTTTGTTTCTTTGCAGGCCATCTGGAGGCTACAACTCTTGTAGAAAGTATATGACATCCTTATACCAAGGACATTGAGCTAATGGGGGATCCCTTTGAGGGTTTCTTTCAGATAGCCGACCCTACTGAATTCCTGAGCATTCGTTGATGAAACTTATCCCCAAAGCTTGGCAATTGGCTTTAGCCAACAGCTTGGCTAAACCTTGACCTTTGATCAATTTGGTAGGCTTTATTTCTAGGTCAAATTCCAGAATCTTGGCAACCCACTTTCTCCTCCTCCCATCTATGTCAGGCTGAATAAGAATGTCTTTAATAGTAGCTGAGGGGACATAAGCGATGATTTTTTACTGCAGGACATAGATTCTGAAGGCCTTGAGAGCCTTTACCAGGGCATAGGCCTGCTTCTCCATAGTGTCATACCCGACTTCGGCATCCGTCAATGCTTAGCTGAAATAGGCGATAGGCTGCTCAAGTCCGACCTTGTTTGTCTGTAACAAAATAGTAGCCACCGTGTCCGGTGAGGCAAAGGAGAAAATAAGGAAATCCTTTGAGTAGTCAGGGCTAATAAGAATAGGGGCTTCTGTCAGGGCCTTCTTTATTTGCTCAAAGGAATGTCGTGATTCAGAAGTCCACCTCACTTCATTTCCTTTCCTTAACATGGCTGTTATAAGTTTTACCTCCTCAGTAAAGTTAGGCACAAACCTCCTCAGAAAATTAATCTTGCCAAGGAAAGATTGGACCTCCTTCTTGGACCTCGGGACTAATAAGGCTTGTATTGCCACAACTCTGCTAGGGTCAATCCTGACTCCTTCCGCTGATACTATGTGGCCTAGTAATTTTCCCTCCTGCATGGCGCACAGATATTTTTTGGGGTTTAATGAAATGCCAAAACTCCTGCATTTCAGGAAAACCTTCCTCAGATGACAACAATGTTCTTTATCAGATTTTGAAAACACTGTGATGTCATCCAGATAGACGACCACAAATTTATCCTTTTCCCCAACGAAAGCTATGTCCATGGCACATTGGAATGTTGCCCCTACATTCATTAATCCAAACGACATCTTGGCATACATGAATGTCCCCCATGGAGTGGTGAATGTTGTCTTTTCCCTGTCCTTAGGCAAAATAGAGACTTGATTGTAGCCAGAGAAATCATCGATCATAAACATCCTGGATGCTCCTGTTACCCTCTGCAGTATATGTTCCATCTTTGGTAAGGGGTATTTATCCTTTCGTGAGCTCCTGTTCAGATTTCAGAAGTCTACACAGAGTCTGATTTCTCCATTCGTTTTCCTTACTGGTACCAAGTTGGCTACCCACTCTGAATATCTCAGTGGTACAATGATCTGAGCTTGAAGCAACTTCTTCACTTCCCTCTCCATGATAGGCAGCAGCATAGGATTGATCTGTCTCAGCTTCTGCCTGAATGGCGTTGCCTCTCATTTCAATGGGATTTTATGCTCAATGACAGAGGTGTCATAGGTTTTGAGGTCTTCGTAGGTCCAGGCGAAAGAATCAACAAATTCCCTCAAGAGTCCAATGTATTCGGACCTCTGTTCCTTTGTCAGACTTCTTGACAATTTGACAAACTTGGGCTCACTCTCGGTGCAAGTGTTGCACTGAACAGTACCAGCGTCATCCTCCGAGATTTCCCCCTTTAACGACACATCATTTCTATCAAAAAGCTTTTCCAAAGGAACCAGTCCCCTTGGAATGTGGTTGCTGGGGAGCTGCACAATGTCATGCTTTGCTATTTTACTCAGCAACTTACCCCCATCAAGCCCTTCCTCAGAGACAGAATCTTGGTCGATATGCATCTCTGAAAATTCTTCGACAATCTCCAAGAATTTATTGATCTCGAGATCATCCTCGAATACCTTCCAATGTTTGACGTTGTCAGGTATGGAGGGCCTGTATTTTACTTCCACATCATATTTGAATTTGGGCAGCAAGGGTACTTTGAAATTTCCTGCTGATATAGCCAAGGAATCTGCCACTGTGTTCTTCTCTCTTGGGACAAAAGAAATGTTGAATGCCAAGAAGAAACTGTCAACTAGGTCCCACACCTCATTTATGTAGCTTTTGAGTCGAGGATGCTTAGCCTGATAAGCATTTCTGATCTGTGGGACCACCAACTCTGCATCACCGAACACTGCTACCTCATGAATTCCCATTTCCCTCGCATCTCTTAATCCCAGAACAAGAGCTTCATACTCTGCCACATTGTTGGTAGCTTCGAATTCTAGTTTGTACGACAGAGATATGGTTTCCTGAGCAGGTGATACAAAAAATACCCCAGCATCAGCACCTTCCCTGGAAGAGGCTCCATCAAAGAACATTTTCCAGACGGGGGTGATGGAGAGAGGAAACTTATGGGAAGTGGTGGGCTGCTTTCTGAGCTTAAGAGGGGGCTCGGGAGCATGGGTGAGCTGTAGTAAACTAGAACCTAAATCAGTGTCTAAGGAAAAAATTGGATGGTTGGTAGGATTGGCTTCATCACTGATTATATAGGCCAGTTGGGCTTCCCTGTATAGCCTCCTATATCCTCCTCCAAACACTGGGATAGTAGCATATGTGAGGTCCATCTGCAAAGTTCCCCCCAGTATTTTTATCCAATATCTTGATAATAACATACCGAACTTGGGGGGGACATCAACCACTATAATATCCATGACCACACTTTTCATGGGCAACTGAAACAAGGTCATGACCAGGTCTTTGATAACTCCTAGACATTGAACCTTTCTGGAGTCAAAGGAATAGAGGTCATGATAGGCTCGGGTGACTTCTATCCCTAACTCTTCCATGAAAGTTTTGGGCATGAGGTTGTGAGAAGCCCCCAAATCCATCAAGCAGTTGTGCAGTACCTTGTCATGGATGTTCAAGGAAGTGTAGAAGTGAGGGGATGAATCATTCCTATCTTCTACCATAGGACCTAGAATAACTACAGGCTTTCATCTTGTAAATTGATGGAGTCTGTGGGAAGGCATGAGACCTCAGACTGTAACAGCTCAGAGAAGTGTTTCTTGAACCCTTCATGTTTAATCAATTCGGTTAGGGGCACAGGAATTCTGATCTTTTGAATTTCATGCTCGAAATTAAAAGAAGATGTAAGCTTTGGGATTTATCTTATTTCGGGAACATGATTCTGGACTATGGGAGAGAGGGGTTGGTGCATCTTACCTCTGTGAATGTCCGCTACTTCATTAGAAGGTTTCTCTATTCTAGTGGACTGCTCAGGAACATCAGGCACTACTGTCCTTTTCTTGGAACGCAGATCATACCTGCCTTGGCCGCTGCTAGCCTTGTCTCAGTTGCTCATTTCATTTAGCTGATTGTCCATGAGAGACTCCTCGTATGCTGATTGAGTGAGATGAGGAAAAGGAGGAGTGTTCCCAAAGCAATGGATTTCAGGATCCAGCCCATCTGTTTCCCCTTCTTCCCCCTTGGCCACAAAATTGTTTTGAAAAGGGGCCTGAATCTTCTGGCCTTGTCTGTCTCTTCCCCTCTCCCTTTGCACAGTCGAGGGAGCAATATTGTTTGGCCTCCTAAAACCTCCTCCCTTTTCAGCGTTTTGGGGGCCCTTGTATGCTTGTCTCCCTTCCACTTTCATTCTCTCCATCTCTGTAGACAGAGACTTCACCATCCTGGTCAGTTCATCCACTTGAGGGTGGGGCACCGATGGGCCAGAAATTGAGGCTTCTGACCTTCCCTTTATTCTGTCTACGTCGGTCTTGCTTCTTAGTCTATTAGCTGCTAATACATTGGATTCCACTTCTATGGTCGCGTATTGCATTTGAGCTAAGGAGGTGGCTCTTCTTTCTCTCAATAATAGACAGAAATCAGGGCCAAACGCACTAGCATAAGAAATCTTGGCTGAGGCTTCTGAAGGCTTTATTTCGGCAGGGATTTTATTATACATCTTATTGAATCTTTTGGAGAAGTCGGAGACAGACTCTCCTTCCATCTTCTTCAAAGACCCGAACTCTGTCATGCAATACATAAAATCCTTCCTATCTCCCCACTGCCTCAGGAAAACACTATAGAGGGCTTCGATCCCAGCAATAGATCTGGGGGCCAATCCTCTAAACCACTTCCTCACCTCACCATCGAGGCTCTGGATGAAGACTCTCATCCAGACATCTTCATTTTCAATGTTCAGGTTGTCTGCATAACTGTAAAAAGCAGCCAGGTGCTCCTCCGCAGTTATGTCCCCTTCCCTAGTGAACTTGGGCATATACTTCAAGTAATCTCCAGTAGGGAGAGGATTCATAGGATGAGGTAGGATTAAGGGAGCATATCTGGCAGCGACTATGGTGTCCATTCTATTTAGAAGGGGATTATCACCAGCCATAGGAACATTAGGTGGAGGAGAACTTGGAGGAGAAGGAGTTCGTGAAAGGGCTACTGCGAATGAGTCTCGAAGTGGAATGGGAAACAGAAGGGGATTTAAGGAGAAGGCTAACGGGCTTAAGTCGGCAGGTGCTCCTCCTTATGCAGCAGTGGTAAAGATAGGAGTGAGAAAATCTTTTGTGGTCCTGGGTCTACGCCAAGGTACAGCTTAAGAGGAGAGGGGAGTGACAATGATTTCTCCCTCCAATCCCAGACTAGTAGGGGAAAACTCAGCAAGAACACTCCTGAAATTTAGGAAACGGGAAACCTCAGACGGAGGTCTGTTAAGAAACAGAGGAGGAGAAAATGGAGTTCCTACAGACGGAGATGGCGGATTACCTAGTTCGGCGGTGGAAGCTTCTTCTTCAGAAGCCTTTCCTTTTCTGAGAACCACCTCTGGATCAGTTTCGGGTGTAGCTAGAGGAAGATGTGGATGAGACCGCGTGTGTCTACCTCTGAAAGACACAATTAACTCGGCAGGTTCGCCACAGTGGAGTCGTCACAATGGAGTCGCCAGGTGCACAATAGCAATCTTCAAAGGCTCTGATACCCGATGCACCTTCAGAATCAGAGGCTCAATGTCATTCAATCCCGAGGAAAATTTTCAACTTCATCCCTGACAACGGCGCCAGAAATGTTAGCGTCAGAAGTCACCCCTGGATTGCTTGCAGGAGAAGAGCCCAACGCCCATCAGTTTTATGTCACGATTTGTTTAATGGGGTGATCGAATGGTAAAGACTCGAGAAGGTATAGCTTTAACTCAGGAGACTGGGCCTGGTATGTAGACAACAAGGGAGGTCTCGATCCAACTTTCGTCAGTAGATGATTAAAGGGTGGTAGATGGGAGACTTGCAAGAAGGGTGAGCAAGACTACCTCGGGCAACAGGACTTCGGAAGTTTAAGGACGAAAAACTCATAAGCCAAGATCCTCTTGGTCCAGAGCTTCAAGGAGCTGAGGGGTGACTTGACTGGATCCTCCAATTCCAAGTCATTTAGCGCTAAGAAAATCAGAGGAGTTGATTAGAAACAATGCAACTATTACAGTGATCGAACCTACATCATCCTATAACAGCTACAACTCAACTAGATCCTCCAATTCCGAGCTGTTCTAACACAGTAAACACAGATATGGAAAAGAGGCTGACATCCATAAAGTAAGAAGTCTCAAATGCCTTATACATAACCAGAGCGACCAGCGCTTCATCAAAACTTTTCAACTGGGAGCCTTGCTCAACCATCGATAGATCTCAAAATACAAAGACTGAGTCTATATACTCAGGAAAATTCACCTCACAGAGGCGTGCCCAGTCACTCAAGGCTTGGTGTCCCTTCAGTCAAACTCGTACTGATATCTTTCTTCAAGCGCCACCTTAACTACGCATGGCTCCTGCAAGGAGGGTAGCTGAGCCATTAAGTGCTGGGCTAGTGTGTGCAAACTTCTCTGTCTAGTCGAGGACTTCGGCGTGGTTTCTTTGGAAAAATCGGTACATAGGACCTCTTCGAGCAGACCACTTGCTAGACCCTCCATTCCCCACACTTAATGAATGAAAGGAGGTTTCAACCACCCGCTCTCATCTTCATTTACTCCAAGCAAAAACCACGATCGAGGTCGCATCAGATGGCACATGGAGATCACGATGATCCTTTCGGTGACCAGACTCGATGCCTTTGGCTCCTTTTTGCACAGTTCCTTTATTTCTCAGTGACCACGAGCTGTGACCCTGTGTTTATTACCAAAGCGCTTTTGGCATTCGCACATGGAAGGAGTTAATCCTTGCTCATTCACAGTTACGATGAGCGAAACGCCGAGATGGCTTACTGGGGCGCCACGCGTCCCTCTCCTATCTGACGGTCCTGAACCCTCCTGACGATGTTGTGGGCCCGGGTCTTGGACACTCCTGGCACTTCGCACATCAGGAATACGACGATGCCGCACCTTGCGCCTCGAAATCGCGATGGGAAAATCAGCGAGGAGCCTAATCGCGCATGCCAGATGTCTCCTGTGGATGAATGGTTGAGGCTGCTTCGCGATACTATGGGCCTGACTCTGGGCGCTTTTGGCGTTTTCGGGGTTCGGGGTTTCGAGATGTAGAACACCATGAAACTCTCACCCCTCGAACTCTCGAATACCGAAACGTTGACGCGACTAGACCTCGCGCCATGCGTCCTCTGGATGGATGGCTGCTATCCTTCCCCGCACATAATATGGGCGCTATCTATTGCGCTAACCTGGGTGCAACTTCACTAACCGCGATTTCCCGTTGACCACCAATCTTCTCTTATAAAAGGATCTGGATCGTCGACAACATAATTTCGCCCACTTACTTGCCCGGAAACTCGAAAGACGATATTTTCCCGTGTCGCACTCGGGCGCTTCTTGTGCAACTTGCAGACATGGACACTCTCGTGCCTCGGACGAGAAATGTTACTAACAACATTGATGATCTGTCTCCTTCCATTATTTTCTACATCAGATTTTGAATCCAAGTTCGACTCTTTTTCTTTGATCTCAACTACCAATGATTGTTTTGAGTGATATTCATCGGTGTTGTGCTTGGGTATTTTGTGGTAATCACACCACTTCCCAGTGTCCTTCTTCATCCTCCCATTTCTCTTTTTTTCTGTGGCTTGGACTGATTGTCTTGAGTTTGGTTGTTCTGTGATTTAGGGATGCCTTTACCATACTTTGGTTGCTGCGAATTTGCAGACCAGAACTCCCACTTGTTCTCCTGCTTAAATTTCTTCTTGATTTTGACAGCATATCGATAAGCGACTCCCAATGATGAAATTTCTAGAAATTCCATTTCAGTTTGGATGTATCTATGTAGAGCCCTACGGTATTTTAGAATGAGGTGTTGCTCGAATTCTTTGATAGCCATCTTGGTGAGCAACGTATGGAAGGTATTCGTGAACTATGGCACTGTTTGGTCCCATTTTTTATGCAGCGTGGTCAATCTCATGTATTTTTCGTCATATTTTCCCACAGGGTAATATTGCTCCTTGACCGCATCCATAAAAAAATCCATAGTGGGATTGCCCCCAAATATTCCAGACTCCTCTTTGGAACTTTTCTCACAGTAAGTTTCCCACCAATGTTTGACATGGGGGAGAGCCTTGAGGAGCGCAAAGGTGATCTTTTTTCTGTCGGAAAAATTGTGAACAGAGAAATAACCTTATAGAAAATTTAACCATTTTTCCAAAGCATATGCATCAATCTGACCTTCAAATACGGGAATATCAAAATTAACTTGTACCTTGAATGGAGTAGCATCTCCAAAGAAACTTTTTGACGAAGACACGTCTATTATTGTCAACAATCGTTGAAGGATTTGGGAAAAATTCTCCAACATCTCGCTCCTCTATTGCATGAGGGCTTACACAAGCAACAACTTGATGGGATATATTGCTCTCGCGTCTCTCTTTTATACTTCCATGAGAGGCTACTTGGGCTGATGAGAGCATTTTTCCTCAAGGTAAACTAGCTCGAGACCCAACTCTCTGTATCCTGACATTGTCGAGGACATGCACTGAGAAACGACAATGAGCATCCTGCTCTGATACCACTGATACAGATTTATTTTGAGAACGAAATGAAGGTGGAGATATAACAATGAAATATATAGAGATATTGTGCGATACACACAAATATTGCAATAAACACAAAGATACAGTAATGCACAATTTTGATGAATGACAGAATGTACAAAAACTTTAAAATTACAGAGTGAATGAATCGCTAGAGTGGTGGGAGCTTATCTCTGAGAAGAGATGTGATGGCTACACACATTCACAAGAATATGATTACAATGAGGCTCGAAAAGCCTTTTTAACATAAATGGAAAAACCCTAAGCATCCAAAAACCTATCCCCCGGAAGATGAAAATCCAAAAGGTTTGTGGTCCCAATGTGGAGATGAAGCACCAAAAGTCAATGTGGGCCCCGATGGGGTAAGTTGGTACAACAACTTATCAGGTCATAACTTTTGTAAACGATCTCCTTTTTAGGCGCATGATAGCCCGTTGGAATTTTCTATTCGAGAAATACACATTGTGCCATCACACTCTAATTGTGTCTACTGTGTGACTGTGGCGAGCCCCAAAAACATTTTTTTGGGCCTCAAAACAACCCCAGAAGTTTAAGACTCAAAAATCTAGGAAATGACTACCAATGATGAAAACTGCATGTGAGCCAGTTGGAATAGGTCAGTGGCCATCAATATCCATCTAGATCAATCTTCATTTAATCCACCCATGTAATATTCCAACATATTTTCATTGATTATGCTATTCATCCTTGTGGCCAACACCTGAAATTCAGAAATACAATCCTCAATATCACCTAGGTGCTTGATTCTTGTCAATTGACTAAAGTATATTTGTTACCAAACTTTTCAATATTGTGCTTCTAAGCCTCTTGTAAATAAAATCAAAATATAATTATAAGAACGTGGGTTCCTTTTGAGTACCCATTGATATCCTTGATAGGGTTTTGTCTCAAAGTACAAGGTTTCTAAGGAAATACTTTGCTTATCATTCATAATATTATGCAATTCAAAGTATTTCTCTATTTGGTTCACCCATGTAAATACTTATGTTCCATCAAACTTATTTAATTCAACCTTGGGAAAGTTGACACCCTTAAGAACCCATCCATAATTAACTCCTATTAGAGTTAAATCCACTTAAAAAATGATTATTACTAGAAGGTTGTTCAACACGAATACTACCTTTATTTTCATGAGTCTCTTTAATCACAATTTCATTTTTAGGAAGTCTCTCATATAGGGTTTGTATGATATTGGTTACCAACTTTTGTTCCATATGTTCCATCTTCTTTCCCATCAATTCTCTATATTTTTCCATATGTTCCATCTTCTTATCCATATTTTGTATTTGTCTTTGTGTGTTTACCAAATCATTAATTGTTATTTACCTACCACTCAATATCTTAAGTTGGTCCTCCAATTTGGATAGTTGGTTTTGTATCTCTTTATTTTCTTCATGAGTCATGGATGCGATTTATGGAGGTTTAATTGGTGATGTGATTTTTGGATCACCATTACCCATATGGGATAACAATAATAGTCCTCTTTTTTTCTCTTTATCACAATCTTTTAATCAACAAAAATAGATCTTACAATCAAAATGTATGCCAATTGTAAGTTACATACCTTTAAAACCCTAATTTTGAGACTGTCTTTTTGGTTGACCTTTGTCCTGATGTATCTTTGAAATTTCGCCCCTTCTGAGTCTAAAATTTTTGCCTATAGTACTCCAATATGTCTTCTCTATAATTCCATAAGTTTGACCAAAAATTGATGTGTCAAGTAAAATTTATGGTAACTTCCTCAAAACTTGTTGATTCTTTTCCCTTTCCAGATAGTGAACTTGTATGGAACTCCATGTGTCCAATATTTTAGATATAATTATGAAATTTTTACCTAAAATAAAATGTTATGTATTATTTCCAAAGGAACCGACGACACTCATTTTGGACTTTCCAAGCTTCATATATGTCACTTTTACCAATAACACTTGTTTGAGACTAGTATTAAGACTAGTAAAATAACCCTAGTTTACACAGCCTATATCTTAGAAAGTAAAATGATACAAAACCTGAAATTTTAACCATAAGTACTTTTCTATGTCTCTTCAGTATTTTGAAAATTTCACAGTGTGAAACTTTCCCAAAAAAATTATAGTGAAAAATTCAATATGACTAGTTTGAAACTGATTTAAACACTAATCATAAACCTTAACTTCCACGAGCTATACCTCATAAATTATAATGAGCAAGTACCTTAAAATTTTACATATGTACCTAGATATTTATCTTAGGTATCCTCAAAGTTTCATTATTTGGAATTTCCTAGGAAAAAAAGTTGTATCGAAAATTCTGAGATGTCTTAATTGAAGGAGAAAATCCCCAGGATCATATGCTCCAAAACCAAATTTTATGTACCAAACTCCAAAATAGTCAATGAATAATAATTCACTTCAAGGGGGAAACATCTTTTTACAATATATCCAATGAACAAGGGAAGATGCCTATACAAATGAATCTCTTTTATTATGAATAGGAGATAAAGTGAGCATGATGTACCCTACCCTAAAATGACCTAACCATAACTAGTAAACTAATAATAAATGAGTGTCGGGGCCTTAGGTACCTTAACAACAAACCCATTCTATTGATTCCAACTACGAAGTCACTGAGAGCAAGGGATGAACAACTAGACTATGGAGAGTAAGAGAGGATCTAGACCCACAAACATACTATGAGTGTGTGAGACAAATTGATTTGTTTGGATAAATTGGCAACGAGAAAGCTAAAAAAGTTGTGAAGATAGCTTGAATAAGTTGGATTCACTAACACCCAAAAGTTTCAATAGAGTAGGCGGTGGAAATGTGCAAAAAAAGAGGATGGAAGTAGCAGGTTGCCATGCTAAAAGGAAGACGAGGCATCGACGACAATAACTTGTGGTTGATTGCTTTGATCTACAGTCTTACGAATGTCGAATCCTTCAAATGGGCCAATAATTTAATTCGTAAAAAATTTCCTTTTTAAATTATTTTTTAATTCTAACAAATAGTGAAAACAATTTACATACACCAAAGGAATAATGTCAAATCATAATGATTTTAAGCAATGAAAATGAAAATCTGAATACATGGAATTACAAAATTAGAAAAATGTTTTTTTTTTTTTTTTTAAATACAATAATGTATTAAGAAATTCACAAAGTTTGAATACATGGGATTAGAGAATTATGTATTGTTTTTTTTAATCCAATAATATATTAGGAAATTAACAAAGTTTGATTCCCAACCGATAACTATAATACCTATTTGGGTAGGTACTAGACTAATGTTGAAATTGTTTTTACCATGATAAAGCATCACATGTATGAACCTATGAGGTTTAGTGGAGTACTTAATTGTTTCTTGCATGATAAAGCATCGTATGTATGAACCTATGAGGTTTAGTGGAGTACTTTTCTCGAGTATTTTTTTTAAGTTCATAGTTAAAGTGTGAAAATTGAATAATTAAATAAAAAAATAGTTCATGAAAGTGTGAAAATTGAATAATTAAATAAAAAAATAGTTCATGAAATAAAGCAATGTTAAGAATGTTTTTGTTTTTTAATTAATTTTTTATTAAAATAAAAAAATTCTTATAATTATAAACTATAGTCAAATTTATTTAAAATGGTTGGCATACAAATGTTTAATGTGAATCACATTATAAAAAAATAAAAAAAAGAAATATAATTTTACAAAATATTGATATTATTAAAAATATTATTTCACAAGAAATCTTATCATAATAAAAAATAAATAATAAGAAAAAAAAAATCATTAATTTCAATATTTAAATATATATATATATATATATATATATATATATATATATATATATATATATATATAAAAGTTTAAGAAGAAAATCAATATTCTTAAAATAAAAATAAATTTTCACAAATTTCATAGTGAAATTAGGTATTGAAGAATTCTTAAGGTATCGTTGGATGAAATTATCATATTGCAATAGTGAAATGGTGGAGGATGAAAAACACTTTATTTAAAAATGTAGTGGGTATATCCATATTAAATTTCAATTTCAAAATATTAGTGAAATTAGGTATTGAACAATTCCTAAGATACCATTGGGTGAAATAATTTGTCATACTGTAATAGTAAGATGGAGGATGAAAAACACCTTATTTAAAAATATAGTGAGTATATCCATATTAAATCTCAAATTCAAAATATTAATAAAACTAAATATTAAACAATTCCAAAAACCATTAGATAAAACATATTTTTATTTAATTATAAATTATAATTTAAAGCCTTAATTGATTCTTTTCCACCCTTTCAAAATAACTAAACAAAACTAAAAATTATTTGGTCATAATTAAAGTCAAAAACTTTGTTTTAATCATATACCACAAAAGATTAAATTAAAAAGTAGATATTGATAAAATGATACCACAATGCTCCATCATATGCGAGTGTTGTCGGTGGTTGTATACGATCTTGTTTTTTATCGATGACAAGTCAAGTCAAAATTTACTGGAGACTACCATCTATTTGCGTCATTCCCTACTGAACAACTTTGTTGGTGAAAGGAGGTAAAATGATAATTTTTTCATAAATTACGTGCGTCATGCTTTAGTCAACAAAGTTGTTGAGAGCAGTTAAAATGATTGAAATTTTTCATAAATTACGTGCGTCATGCTATAGTCAATAACTTTGTTGGTGAAATGACGGTAAGGTTTAAATTTTCCTTAAATTACTTTGGATTCAAAGTGTATTAAAAAATAAAATTAAAAAATAAATATTATATTAAATTAATATTAAAATTTTATATTTATTAAAATTATTTATAAATATTATTTTTATTTGAAATTTTTTATTTAATTCATATATAAGTTAAATAAAAATGGTGTTTTTTTAAATAAAAAAAAGGGAAAAGGTTTTATTTCTCAAAAAAACTGTTGTGATTATACATAAGAAAGTCATGTTTGGAGGGCTGCCACCTGTTTCGTCAGACAAGTGGAAACCGAAACAGATGACACCCTTATGTTCTAGATGTATCATGAAAAAAATAAAAAAATGCCCCCACCTGTTCTGTCAAACATTTGGAAATCTTAACAGGGGGTAGGATAGTATGGTGACAGAACTGTCTGAACATGCAACAAGAAATTTGAACATGAGTGAAAAAATCGTTGTTTTTTTGCAAAAGAAGTGTAGAGAGTTGAAAGGATTAAACATCAAATGAGCCAGTAAAACCTGTGTTGCCATGAGTGTCGCCTTGAGGAGTGAAGACGTATGGTTGCTTGCAGGTCGAGCATCATAGCTGTCTTTGTGAGTTCAATATCCCTTCAAACAGAATGTCGAGTCTTCTGTTGAGTAAAGTATGCATGTGGATCTATTCTATCATATCCCTTCGCATCTCGAAGATGAGCTCCAGATGTTTTGGTGCAAGGAGGCAAGTAGATTGTGAGTCTCAGACCAGAGCTGAGGAGGGCGATGGAGGCTCTATTGGGCAGTTGGCCAACAAAATCTTTTCCTATATTATACAATTTGCCCCTTCCATGGCAACAGGTGTAGCAGAGGCAGAGTGATTGGTGCTAGGCCGGTCTTGGGAGTCTGAGACTGTGTACAGAAGGGAATCCGGTAGAACCATAATTAGCTTTTTTGGAATTTCCTCTTCTACATAGGCCATTGGAGGCGAATTTTTCTCCCTATCATAGCAAATCAGTGAGGTTGAAGAGGCATGGGCAAGCCTACGAATGTGACACTGCTTGGCTACATAGTTATACTAGGAAGGCCCCCTCTTAGGCTTACCACACTCCCGTGGCATGGCGGTGAGGGAAAACCAGACTAGACTCGGCTTGAGAAAGCGCAGAGTGAGTAGAATGACAGGAGCAGAGCCCAAATGCAATAGTTGAGCCAAGCGGGAGGAACCATAACATACCCGAAGGAAATGGAGGGGCGCCAAGGGAGATAAAGTGGCCTTGCACATGCCTCACGTACCCATCATCATCCATTCGCCATGACACTAAGAGCTCTATTAAACCTGCGCGAGGGAACTGTCGAACCTACCGAGAAACGTGTTAAATGTTGTCCTCCATTCAAGATATAAAAGCAAGGGTGGAGACATGTTTATTAAATACAATGCGCTGCATGCTATCAACCTGGTAGCCCATCCAAAGAATTAAATAAAAATATTTAATATATAATTAATAAATAAATAAAATAAAATATCATTATTTATATAAACTAGTGAGAGTTCGTTTTGACTTTAGTAATGTTGATTTTCTTCTTTAATCTATATGTAACATAAATATACTTTTAATCTTCTAGATTGAGGTTAATGACATCTTTATATTATCTTAACTTTCTTTCATCCGCTATTTCTTGGTTGCATGATAATTTTTCCTTAAATCTAATAATAATAGTATTTTTAATAGTATCTATATTATGCAAAGTGGACTTCACTTCTATTATCCAATGGTTTAGCCAAGAATTAACATTTTTATGCCATCCTCTCTTAATCCCCAAATGACTTCTATTAGAAATTGAAGCAATCTGAGGACGCCTCTTGTCTTTCATGTTAGTTATCTTATAATTGTACATTAGGTACTTAGTTATAACCATACTCTCAATAAGATGAAGGATTGTTGTCTAAGAGGAGGATTGGATAGGGTGTATTGCATATAATTTTAATATTATAAATTATAAAATACTTTTGAAATTGATAAAGTTCCCACCAAGAATATCTAAAGATATGGCAGCCTCTAACTTCACATCCATATAAGATAACAAGAGTAACAAGGGTTATATATATACCAGAAATTGGTTGGAATGGACTTTCCAATCTCCTTTAATACATTCCAATTCACATTGTGATGAAGGGAAATTCAAAGATATTTGTATGAGTTAACTTCATCTTAAAAGTTGTTATTGTCATACATGAAATGGATGTGATTATCATAGCCTTAGTCATAACAGTGTTTATTGGCATACCATTGCTAGAACATTAATCTTTGAGAATTCTTAGTTGCTTGTTAATATCATAGGGGTACCTCATAAGAAGAGCAATATCATTCACTTAAAAAAGAAAGATGATGACTATTCCAACAAACTACTACCAATGAAACAATCTTATTCCAAACATGCCTCTAAATTAATGTAAATGCAAACTCCCATATTGCAATTAATTTCTCGTAAATGAACCCTCATTGTTCATGAATTTAATAATACATTTTTCATGTTACCTTATTGCAAGAACTTTCAATTAAATGTAAAATCGTATATTGCAATTAATTTATCCTAATAAGCTTTCATTGTTTCTTAATTTAATAATGAATTCCTCATATAACCTTATTGCAAAAACTTTCAACTCAAAAAAATAAATTATTAACTATTTTAATATATTTCAAACATTTTTTTTACTATATCAAAAAATATTTTAAAATCAATAAAACAACATTTGCTTAATTTAATTATTTAAATATTTATATATAATAATTATTTAAACATTTATATATAATAATCCTAAAAGTAACTAAGTATAATCTCTAAATTTCTAGACTCAACTTAGTCTTTAGTTTTTTTTATAAAATTATTTAACCATATGATAAATTTTTTTCATAACATATCTATATTTATAACTTCACTAGAAGAGAATTGCATTGCAATTGTAATAGTGAGAAGCTGTAATTATCTTTTCTTTTAAAAATAAAAATAATGAAAACAACAAATATTAAATACCAAATTAAAATGATTAAAATGATCATTTATACGATCTTACTTTATAACATTTTCATGAATTTGAAGTTTTATTTTGAACTAAACCGACAATGTTTTGAACTTCTGTATTCAAACATAAAAAAATCTCAAAAAACATGGTACCTATCATGACAATGTTTGAACTTCTTTATTTAAACATCAAAAATCTCAAAATACATCACTATATGAGAAAGGAATTATCATTTTAATTAATTTTTATAATTTTTTAGTTAATTTTTTTTTTTTAATTTTTTTTTATAGTTTTTTCCTTTTATTTATTTTTAATTTAATTTATAATTTTAAAATGGTAAAATATATTTTAATTAAAGTTATCAAGTGAGGAAGGTAACTTTTAACTAATAAAAAGTAGTTTTAGATTTAACTCCAAAATCAAAGAGTAAGTTTAGTGGTTAAGTATTCCTTGTGGTCATTGTTAATGTTATTTCCAATTAACAATATATATCCTGAATCCTATGCATAAAACCAAATACTACATTATTACACTTTAACCTCTTTTGCATGAACACTTTTATTTATCTATATATTAAAATCAAATTTATATTTACATTTATTTTCTAACATTATTATGAACTTAAATAAAATAATGTTTTTATATTTTTAATAAAAATATTCATTTGGTTAATAGACAATGAGAATAAACATCATTGGTTGCTAAACACAAATATTAGGTGATTTGTCTTGTTGTTATTTAAGAAAAATTATGCCACCTGAAATAACTCTTGACAGACTTTCACTCCTACTAGATGTCTAACTACACCACTTGAAATAACCACTTGGCAATTTATAAAAGGGTAAACTTTCACTCCTACTAGATGTCTCTAGCTCTTGAGTCGTTAACGTGTTTCCTTAGTCCAAAAAAGACAAATTCTTAACCAATTAAAAAGAGTTTTAGATCTTAATGCAAGACCAAAAGATACTTTCAACATAAATAGTATTGACAAGAAAGTCTTCCCAATATCTAATAATATCATCCTTAAAATTACAATAATTTTTAAAATAACATTTAACTTTAATTCCATATAAAAAATCAAATATTATCCTTCTAATAATAAAATTATATACTTTCAAATAATATTTAATATTAATCTCATACTATTAATTATTAATAAGATTATAAACTTTCAAATAATATTTAATCTTAACCCCTATCATTAAGATTATAAACTTTCAAACAATTTAATCTTAATTCTATATTTTTAACGATAAAATTATACACTTTCAAATAATATTTAATCTTAATTTTATACTAATAAAACTTTTAGATAATATTTAATCTTAATCACCTGCTGCTATGAGATTATAAACTTTCAAATAGCATTTAATCTTAATTCTATACTTGGATATTTTGAAACTTAATCTTAATACTATACTTTGATATTTTGAAGCTTATTTTATGAGTTTGCTCCATTGATTTAATCTTCTCGAAAAGTATATATAAAAGTTAATAGATATATATTAGTTTGTCGACGTGACAGGTTCTTTATCTTGCCGCGCGTGATGACAAAAGCGTCAAATCATGGTATACCTCATTCATTTTTTTGCATATTCACCATCCCAATAATTTTTAATTGCCGCCCAAAAATAAAGTAACCGGCCAGACACACGTGGCACAATCGTTACCTTGCATTTCTTTAAATATCGATCCACCGCGAGTCATAGAAGATGTGACGTTTCAGAACGTTTTTATATATTATATCGGCATACTTTTTCCTCAGATGAATCAGAGGATGACCAATAGCTATCAGAATTAAGAGGGATCGGCCGCACGAGGAGCCATAAGCCTTCAATATCCATCGTTATTATATTTATTCATCGCCGGCCTCTCTCACTCGTCTACTCGAGTTGCTCATATTCTCAGGAACAATGCTTTCCAAGATTCACCCAGACGACCCAGCAGTCGCAGGGCGTGTTGTAATCGACGATAAGTTCTGCAAAGACTCTGCAGCGTTAACGGTTTGGAAGAAATCTCTCCTCTTCAGCTGCAGCGGCTTCACCGTCTACGATCCGAGCGGGAACCTCGTCTTCAGAGTGGAGAGCTATTGTTCAGATCCGAAGAACGAAGTCCTTCTCATGGACGCTGCGGGAATGGCTCTCCTCACAATGAGACGCAAGGTATATATAATATCTCTCTATTGTATTTCAATCGTTTTCTTTCCTGTAACGAAGAATAATTAAATGACTGCAATGTTCTTAGGGTAAATGAATTGTATAATTGTATGTGAAACAGTGGCTGAGTCTGCATAATGAATGGCAAGGTTTCTTGGGAGAATTCCAGGACGCTCAAAAACCATTGTTTGTGGTGAAAAGGGCGTCCTCTCTGCGGATTCCCACAAATAATTTAGCAGATGTGTACGTGGGTGCTTCCGCTAAAGGCAAGCAGAAGCCTCTCCCTGATTATCATATCAAAGGGTGTTATGCCAAACGTTCTTTCACCTTTCTCAACAAGTCTGGCGACGTCATTGCAGAGGTCTGTTTCACGACAATTCATGCCTCGTGTCTTTTATGTCCAGACTTTTTTGTGGTGTGTTGATGCAAAGTTCTGAAAATATTTGTGATTTTGCAGGTGAAGCCTAAGCAGGTGAGATCATCTGAGATAAAGCTCGGAGGAGATGTGTTCAATCTGGTAGTGTGGCCTGGCTACGACCAAGCCTTTGTTATGGGGTTGATCATCATTCTAGATCAGATTATGCCGTCTGGCTGATCCGGCGTCGATTCTACGGAGTGGCAGAATGAAAGAGAGGAGGGAATATGTTTTAGTTTTTCCTCATCTCTAGTGACTGGAATTCCACTCAGGAATAATTGAAGACTGGAATTCCACTCCTTTCCGCCCCGGATAAGGATCCTTAACCCTTACCATGTATTCCCAACTCAACTAACACCGTAAGAGTTACAGGCATAATCCAAAAAATAACCTAACCTGGCCCTACTTTACCAAATTATATGTAAATTGAGTTTTGTACAGTGAAGAGTGCAGATGTATATATCATTTATTCTCAGGCCAAAAGCTCTATCTTCCACAGCGTTTTAGAGTTTTATACTTGGCAAGTTGTCATTTGGCCTAAGCATTTGGTTTGATTAATACCAATTGGAGAGTGTCGATGGATGTATGTTTGGTTTATATATATATATCTGCACAGTAGTAAATTCGTGGTTGGTGAATGTCAATATATATATATATATATATATATATATATATATTAACATTTAGACGTGGCAATCAACTAGCCATCATAGTAAATTTTAAATATGATCAAGTAAAAGTAAAATATTAAAAATGTAAATGGATGTCTTTATAATAGTGGAGTGAGTGGCTGAAATCATAACCATGGATTTATTGGGACTACTAAGAATATTCCATCAATATTTAATCTTGTCTATACAATGATGAAAAAATTACCTAAGCTTGGAGTAATATTACAAATAATGACTAGGAAAATAACCACTTTAGAAAAGAAACCATGAAAGAATGATTTAATCGAGCTCATGTAGAATACATGAGGGATAGTGAGACATGGTAAATTAAATATTAGTTTCCACAGATGAAGGAGGTAGAAAAATCTCAAAGATCATGATGAACATGTAGAATGAAACAAATAAGTTTCTCAATAAAAATACTATGGGAAAATACTATGGTCAAGGATGACACCAACAACTACCCATAAAAAACTCCTAGGGACTTAACAAATTGGGAAAATCCTCAAACTTGCAATAGTTCATTTCTTTGCCATAGTTTTTTTTTCTTTATGACTTTTATGGATTTTTTCATTGTTCAAACAATGAAATAATTAAAACAGGAGGTGGGTGTTCATATTGCAACAAAATTTGGTCTCAAGAATGTGAGAGCATTGACAAAAATAAATAAAAATTGGCAAATACAAAACAATTGTTGAAGACACAAATGCATCCATGCTTTTTAATGGTGATGATTTGCATGAGGTTAGTATGAAAATGGGAAAAAGTTGTAAGCATTAGATAGGATTAAATAATCAAAAAGAAATGTGAAGAAACAAATAACCAGATAAATTGTTGGGATTCCTTATGGGAGTGGACATAAATAGACAAATAAAAAGAATGAGGCTAACAATGCAAAACAAGTGAAGAAGAGCTCTCAGTCCTATGAAACATTCTTGAGATGAGTTGTAAATAACAAATTAGTGCTGCTCTAGGGAAATCTTTCATAGGAAGGATCTTCCATTTGATACATGAAAATGTGAAGAATTTTGTTTGGATAATGCCTGAACGTCCAATAGGATGTGTCCTACAGAAAATTTGAGTGAAAAAATGTTCAAATGCAATGTTGAAAAGGGAATATCTAAATCTATTTGATAGTTTAGGAATATACTTTACCATGACTAAGAGAATGATCCAAACATCCATTCCAAGGTATCATTCCATAAAGAACAATAATTGGAAAGTATTATTGGATTCTCTATGACCTATTGGATCCATTGTGATGTTATCAATCTTAAATTGTGAGATAAGATCCCATTTGATGGAAAAATCAATAGTCTCTCTTGAGGAAAATTGTGCCAAGGAATCCTTTTCCAACAAGATATTGGAACACAGAACGAGTGATGGAAGTTATTCACGTTTTCGAGGAGGACATCATCTAAAATCAGTATAGCAAGTTCTTTAGATCGAAAGGTATTGAAAGCCTTACAAAAATATTTATCAACGATGAATATTAAGTCCAAAGAGGTAGGAAAATTAGAAAATTCCATTAAGAGAGACATTAAATTGCGAGACATTAAATTGCTAGTACACAACAAATCTCATGGCCTAAATATAAAGGACTCTCATTAGTATGAGTACAAAGTTGAGAAGAGGGTACAAATATATATATGAATCTTTCATAGGAGCAACAAAAAAATACCCATATCAATGAGTCCTTATAATTACCAAGATCGACCAACATCCGAAATCAGAAGAGCCAAACTTTGAGAACCTACAAGGGGAAAACCATTATACATATTCTAAGTAGGAGTAGGGCAATACATAAGTTGGTTGATGACGTCCATTTTCCCATCATGGGAGAATTGTGTAGTAAAAAAGATAAATGATGCAACCACCTTAGTGGAATACATATAGATCATCCAAAATGAGTATCCTCAACTTATACATCAATCAAAATAGTTTTACCACAAGGTAATAAGTAAATTATCCAAAAATCTTAAATGTTAGGAATAACTCCCATCAAATGATCTCAAAGTGATTTGAGACGGGACAAAACTAGGAGAGGACATTTCCATTAAGATTGTTGATGGAATGACATATGAAAAGGTTTCCTCCCCGAATAAGAGAGACATGGTTATGCATGATCTACATTAAATGTCATCAACATAGAATTTATAGGATCAATACCTCCAATAGCATTCAATAATGCCTCACATCAAGAAGGATAAGTTTGCATCACCTCTAAAGTATACATAGTACACAGACATTATGAAAAAAATCTATATTGACATCATAATGTTAAGAAACCCTATAATTTTGATGATTATGCACCATTCTTTGAAAATGAGAGTTTGGAAATTTTGATGGAGCTTTCTCTTGCATTGGTTTAATTTACAAATGAATATTAGAGGGAGGAGGCATAGGTTCCTTGCTAGTAAAATATTTATCGTTAGTTATCTCTTAATTATCATTTTGGAAATTCACCAAATTAACAACCATCAAAATATATGATTGAAAGGGTCACCTAATTGGAAGGTATCTAAAGAGGTTAAACAATCATATGATCTAGCTTGATTAGAAATAAGATTATGTGGAGGAAAACATTTCTACAACACTAAGGCTATTGTGGGTTAGTATCATTGGGTAGTTGAGTCATCAATCATTTGTCTTTATAAATATTAGGGCACTCATGAGGATAATGATCATCCTTAAAAACAACACAAGGATGTTTATGTTTATTCCCTTGTTGTTTCTTTTTATCTTGATCGGGATTATTTTTGGCACAAAATGAGAGTGGAGATATAACACAGAAATATACAGATATATTGCAAGAGATCCAATAATATAACAGAGATATATCGGATATATAACAAGAGGCGCAAATATATAGTAATGCACAATTTCTATTAATTAGCTAAATATACAAAACTGTAAAAATACAGAGTGAAAGACTCGCTAGAATGGTGGCAGCTTATCTTCGAGAAGAGATGTGACGAGTACTGACATTCGCAAGAAGACGAACGTTACAATGAGGATTCAAGGAAATTTTTAACATAAATAAAATCCAAAACCCTAACCCTGGAAGATGAAAATCCAATAGTTTTGTGGACCTCGTTTTGGATAGTTTGGTGTATCAATTTCCCGGGGGGTGTAACTTTGGCATACAATCTCTATTAGGGGCACACGATAGCTTGATGTAAAGGTATCAATGACGAGCTTAAGTGTTTTGGATCAATCAAAGCCTTTGTCTATCAAAGAGGTTCTTTATCACGAAAAAACATCGTTTGGGCCCTGAAAATGGCCCCGGAAGTTTAGGAACCGAAAAACTGCTAAAAATAGTAAGTTTCCAACAAACTGTTTTGATCCAGTTGGAATAGGTGGGTGGCCACCAATGTCCACCTAGATCAATCCCCCCTCCTTAGGAAGAAATGGTTTCCATTGTGTTGAGTTCTTGGGGGAGAGGGGAAAGCACTTGTTGAATCTAAACCTTCGTGAGTTGCTTGCCTTACTACAGAAGTTGTACTGCTTGGTTTTTGGGAGGTTGTTGAGAACCTGATGAGATGACTGTGTGTAGAAGGACTCTTTGTGCTTTCTTTCATTCTTGTCTACTTGCTTATGTTGTATAGAAGGTGCTTGGACTTAGGCTGCAGTGGTTGTAGTGTCCTTCTGTTCACCTTTTGAACAGATTGTGAAGAAGCTGAATTTTGTAGTATGAGATACTACCTTGCGGCACCGTTTAGGTGGGACAGTAGTTGGAACTACCTTTGGTATCCTATAGAGGTGACCCCCCAGAGTAAAAATGACACTTTGGGGTCGAGACTCATAAATAAAATGGTTCTTCCACATATATGGCTAGCCCAAAAGAACATCACAGACATCAAGCGGGAAAACATCACATAATACCTCATCCTTGAAGGGATGGATGCCATATGATAATCTAAAATTCTAGTTGACACATATATCACATCCCTGGCAAAGCCACCCAATGTTGTATGGCTGCAGATGTGGTGTTGTCGACAATCCCAACTTTTTGACGACCTCTGTTGAGATGAGGTTCTTCTGGCTTCCGCTATCAACAATAAAATGAAGCGGGGTCTCCTTCACCCACATCTGTGAATGAGAAAGATTCCCCCCCTCTTCAAGATATGTTGGTTCTTCTGTTTGAATTGTCGCGGTCGCGACAATAGTAGTGGGGTTTATGTCGATGATCTAGCTTTTCTCATTTTTTCTGAAGCAGATTTTGAATCAATGTTCGTCTCCTTTTTTTTGATCTCAAACACCAATGATTTTTTTGGGTGACATTCATCAGTGTTGTGCTAAGGGATTTTGTGGAAATCACACCACTTTCTAGTGTCCTTCTTCGTCTTCCCACGACCCTTCTTTTCCTGTGGTTCGGAATGGTTTTCGAGAGGATGTTTGTTACGGTCGTCCTTATCATACTTTGGTTGTTGCAGATTTGCAGACCCGAACTCTCGTTTTTTCTGGTGCTTAAATTTCGACTTGATTTTGACAACATATCGATAGGAACTCTTAGTGATGAGATGTCCAGGAAATCCATTTTGATTTGGATGTACCTATGCAGAGCCCCATGGTATTTCAGAACTAGATGTCACTCAGAGTCTTTGATACCCAGCTTGGTGCGTAAGGTATGGAAATTATTTGTGAACTCTGACACTGTTTTGCCCCTCTCTTTCTACAATGTGGTCCATCTCATGCATTGGTCGTCATAGTTACCAACAAGGTAATATTGTTCCTCGACCACATCCAAAAAACAATCCATGGTGGGTTCAACCCCATATATTCCAGACTTCTCTGTGGAAATTTCCCCCCAGTAAGTTTCCCACCAATGTTTGACATGGGGGAGAGCCTTAGGGAGTGCGAAGGTGATCTTTTCCCTGTCAGAAAAATTGTGAACAAAGAAATAACCTTCTAGCATATTTAACCATTTTTCTAGTGCATCTACATCTATCTGACCTTCAAATACAGAAATATCAAAATTGACTTGTACCTTGAAAGGACAGGTGTTTCCAAAGTGGTCGCTTGATGAATACATGTCTTCTGTTATTGATAGGTGTTGAAGGATGTGGGTGAAATTCTCCATCATTTCATCCCTCTTTCGCGTGAGAGCTTTCTTAAGCAACAAATTGATAGAATCTTCTGCTCCGTCATTTTTATTTTCTTCCACCATGGAGGGATTCTTGGGTGTGCGAGAGAGATTGTACTCAAGAGATACAAGATAGAGACCAAACTTGCTATACTCGTACCTCGTCAGGGACGTCCACTGGAAAACAATAAAGAGCATCCTTCTTTGAAACCATTGATCCAAATTATTTTTCGGCATGAAATGAGAGCGGAGATATAACACATAAATATACATAGATATTGAAATAGAGCCAATAATATAAGAGAGATATATTGGATATATAACAAGAGACATAGATATACAATATACACAATTTATATTAATGAGCGAAATGTACAAAACTATAAAAATACATAGTGAAAGACTCGCTAGAATGGTGGTAGCTTATTTCTTAGAAGAGATGCGACCAGTACTCACATTTGCAAGAATATGATCATTAAAATGAGGCTCCAAAGGAATTTTTAACATAAAGAAAATCCAAAACCCTAATCCCAGAAGATGAAAATCCAATAGTTTTGTCGACCCCATTTTGGGTAGTCTGGTGTATCAACTTACCAAGGGCGTAACTTTGACATACAATCTACGTTTGGGGCGTACGATAGCTTGTTGGAAAGGTATCGACAAGTAGCTTCATTTTTTGGGCTCAATCATAGCCTTGAAAGGTCATTGAGGTGTCTGATGGAAATAAATCGTCGTTTGGGCCCTCAAAATGGCCCCAGAAATTTAAAACAGAAAAAACTGCTAAAAATAGTAAGTTGCCAACAAACTGTTTTGAGCCAGTTGGAATAGGTGGGTGGCCACCAATAGCCACCTGGATCATATCTTGATTAACATTATTTTTATCCCCAAAATTAATCTCATTGCCCCATTTCCCTTTATTCTTATTCATTTTCTTATTATTTTTATTTTTGCTTGATTAAGATCATAATTACTTGTTTATTGAGCCAAAATCTTAGCATGTTAAGAAGGTGAAAATTGATTCAAGTTAATATTGGACAAGGGAAAGGAATCAAGACATGCTTACCTATAATAAATGGATGTAGCTATAGAACTTTGGTAATTTTGGAACATACCTATGTGGTACTTCATAGGAAACATTTGGACCCCCATGAGTACTAGGACCTCAATGAAAAGTAACATGCCCAAACTAGTTAGATGAATATTTGCTAGACCCTAGATGACCATAATTTGGGCATGATTGACATAGAATATGTGGGAGATCCTCACTTGCATTAGGTGCATTTGGAAGGATGGTGGTTAGGTAGTCAAATTGAGAATACACTAGAACCCATTCTTGGGCTCCAGGAATAGATTCTTCCTAAAAAATAGGTCATTGTACAAAAAATGATATTAGAGATTATAGGAAGAAGGGACTAAAAGAACCACTATAATAAAATTTCATCAGAGTGTGGGATGTCACAAAGGATCTTTCTATGTCACTTATCATGAATGTGATCCATGATGTTAGTGGAAGTGAGCTACTTGAAACTAATAAGGATCACAATCCTAGTCTCTTAATTAATGGGAAATTAAAAGTGATTAAAAATGTTTGAATTTAAAGAAACAAAGTTACATTAATATCCACATTTAAGGTGACTATATATCATGTGCTACTATGCCCATAAGAGTACAATGGAAAAACCTAAGTCCAACACTATCATTTATTCAATACTATTTGAAAAGCACCACAAGTGAAAGGTCCTTTAATATGATTTGAAGGGTCATCTCTAGGTTTTCCTTCAAACTTAGAGATGCTCAATGACGACTTCATAGGTGTTGAGAACCTAAAACCCCCCATTATTATTATTGTTTTTTCAATAAATAATAATTGGTCCCTTTTTAATTTTTGGATTGTTTCAATTTTACATTTCTTGATTATTTACCTTTCGATATATTTTAATACTTGGATTCCATTAAAACCTTATCAAATAATCCCCTTTAAACAAAAATAACTAACTAATAAACCTTGGTCTCGATTCTCGGTGTCCTGGTGGGCCGATTAAATAAGAACAGAGTATTATTTTGCATTGAAAATTTCAAACCTTGGTGCCTTGATGGGTCGATGTCCCAGTTACACTTGATCAACCTTCAAACTTTACTTTATTTCTCACAAAATCTCTCCCGATACCCGTTGTCTCAATCTATGAGTGGACCAATGATTCGGTGTTGCGGTGGTACCATATCAAGTTTTTCAGATTTGTTTAAAGTCTTAAATCAAGATCTCGATCCTTGGTGTCCTGATCCCGGTTTCCTGTTGTTCTGATTGGACCGAATTGTATTTTGTATTGTTCCCAAAAGTTTGTAATAAGCTCCTAATGGAACGGTAACCCAATTATACCGGATATGGGTTTTCTCCTTGCATATGTTACATGTTATTAGTCCCTGTCGTAGGCATAGAGGGACTATAGCGATCGATAATACATTGACTACATATTAGTTTGTCCTTTGACCCGAAATATTTGCGCAATACCTATTGTTGGAGCTATGGAATTAAAAGAATATATTTTTATATAATAAAAAGTAACATATATGTACTGATTTGATTGGATAAGAGATTGGAGGTATTATTGCCAGCTTCGATATTCCAAATGTACTATATGGCAACATATCCAAAGTTTTTCTCGTAGACAATATTTTTTAATCATATATTTTTTCTCTATATTGCTTGAAGGTCGATTAATGCTAGTATTAGTTCAAATGTTTGTATTAGCATTTTCTGCTAGGCGAATATATCTATAAGTTTTCATATGTGCTAAACATATTGAAATGTTTTGATATCCAAGATTTGTAGTGATTGAGAATTCCAAAGTTTATAGCGTCTTTGGCGGATGCATATTTGTTGAAATGTATTGACACTTATTCCAAGATGCGTCAGTAGGCCTGAGAGCGTAAATGTTTACATGACACGACGTCCTCCAACACCCTTGACAGCTTAAATGTTTGCATACCGTGAGGTCCTTAGACAACCTGACAATCTTAAATGTTTATGTAAATACGCTTCTCGGATTTCTATACAGTTACAGTGAATTTTCATCGTCTTGTTTATCCACCGCTAGTATGTTTGATGCTCATAATCGTTGAAGCTACATACTTTCTTTACTGGTTCGGTGAGTGCTTCTTCTTCGCTGGTTTCTCGGTCGTGTCTTGTTGTTGTTTGGTTCATGATTCGACCTACGCTTCTGCATTTCATCATTTTGGAGTAAGTTTTGATGCCATAGTTCCATTTTGTGTTCTTTGTTTGTTGTTCAGTGTTTGGATTTTGCAAGTAACAATGTTTGCTTATTTGTACTCGCATGTTCGTTGTATGTTTTCGGTTCCTTCTGTGCTTGGGCTGCAGTTTCGTAATCATTGGAGATACATATGTTGTTCACTGGCTCGGTGGTTCTTGCTGGTTCATTGGTTCGTGGGTTGTTGGTTCTGTTTGTTTGGCTCGGGTTTGTGGTTTGGGGCCCTACGGGTGCAGTTCGACATGTTCGTGATTTCTCGCTGCTTTGGTCCTTACTGTTTTATTTTGTTTGATTCATCCTTGTAGGGTTGGGGTGCAATGGCGGTGGTTGGAGATTTTCTTTTTTCTTTTTTTTGGATTATTATTGTTTTTTGGGGGCGCTATACGGTGTTCAGCACTTGCACCGACGAGTTGAATTGCAATTGTGTTATTTTCCATGTCTACCGAGGCCGATATCTTTTATTCTGTGAGATTTTGCTGGTTCTTCAGTCCTTCCATGAAAGAAAATAGTTGCATGCAAAGTTGTTGGAGGATTGCATGTGAAGTTACAATATCCATTGTTTTTTTGTTGGAATAAAGCATATGTAGGTAGGCTACATTTATAAACCACGTATGGTCATATGTGCGGAAATGACATTACATGTTCTTTCTCCTCTACATAGACTAGTGTGTGCACGATACAATTTGTGTTGTGCTTGAGATATGATATGTACAACAAAGATTCTGCAAGATTGTGTTTTCATGTCTTGAAGCATGTCTGGGTGGTTTTGATCCAGGTGGACATCGGTGGCCACCCACCTTTTCCAAATGGCTCAAAACGACTTTCTGACAATTTTGGCAATTTACTATTTTTAGCAGGTTTTAACTTCCGGGGCCATTTTGAGGGCCCAAATGAAGGTTTTTCGAGATAGAGGTTCTCAATGATATCCAAAGGCATGATTGAGCCCCCAAAATGAATCTCCTTAACGATACCTTTCCAACGAGCTATCACACGCCTAAAATAGAGATCGTATGCAAAAGTTACAACCCCGGGAAGTTGATGTACTCACTTACCCAAACGGGGCCCACATGACTTTTGGCGCTTCATCTCCCAGGGTTAGGTTTTTGGATGTCTAGGGTTTTTGGCATTCCTGCTTATTGTAAAAAGGCCTTCAGAGCCTCATGGTAATGATCTTCTTGCGAATGCGAGTAGCCGTCACATCTCTTCTCAGAGATAAGCTACCACCATTCTAGCGAGTCTTCCACTCTGTATTTTTACAGTCTCTGTACATTTATTTCATTAATAGAAATCGTGTATTACTGTATATCTGTGTTTATGGTTGCATCTTTGATACATTTCTGTTATATTATTGAATATCTGTGATATCTCTGTGCATTTCTTTATTATATCTCCGATCTCATTTCGTGCCGAAAATAATCCGGATTAGGTTTGCCATGGAAAACTGAGAACCTGTATTGTGGGCATAATAGTCTGTGTAGAGGATAAATAACATGGTTAAAGGGCATATGTGGATATATTTCCAGGGAAAACCAAAAATTGTTTAGCTGCGACCATGCAATTGCATGATATTTTGTGCCTTGTAATATATTTTGGCCAGGGAAAAAAAATCTCTGCATTTACAACCATGGATAGAGAAGCGCAAAAGTCCATGTTTCTGCCTTTCTAGACTGTTTGTTCAGTTGGTTTTTCTATATGTACATATTTCTTGTTCTCTAGTGAATACCAACTTCCATTGATGTTCATTGAATTTTGTGCGTTCCCACATTCAAATAAACAGAGTAGCTGGAGAAAATGAGGGAGTCTTGACTGCATCAGCTGAAGAGGATATAGAAAGGTGCGTGCTTGTACTGTTGTTTCATATTGCGCTATTTTGTATTTCATTTATGGTCTGTATATGTGTTAAACTAGTTGCGTGCCTTCCTACATGGTAAGTTATCTTGCTTACATGCGTTCCTTCCTCCACACTAAGATGGTTCATGTCTATTGTGTTTGCGCTGCATTGCTACATTTAAACAAACAGAGTGGCTGGGGAGGACGAAGGACTCTTTGGCGGGTAAATAGACCTATTTCTCTTTCTTTTGGATGTTTGTCTTCATACTAACTTGCGTTCATGTCTATTGCATCTTCGGCGTTGCTGCCTTGGAAAAAAAAGGTTGCTTGGATAGGGAGATGAGTTGTTATGTGCAGCAGCAGAGGGTTTTGTGGTGCAATCTTCTAAAAGGTATACCAAGTGTGCTGGTAAATTAAATATACAAACCGGGTGGGGGCATATAATATTAGAATTGAAAATGATGACTTTGTAGTAATGGGCCTTTTTGCACTGCCTATTTCTACTTTTTCCAGTTTCTATTATCCCTTTTGTTTTCTAATTCATCTGGCTAGTGTGCTTTTCAAAAATTCCTTCGTGCGTCGGTTGGCGGACTAACGGATTCACATATGTCGTTGTTATTCGACCTTCTTCCATAGTTTCCCACTTTCTCAATTGCGGGTGCCAGTCTGACAGGTTGAAGATTGCTCCCCTGGATTTCGGGGGTCCACGATATATAGATTGGCCATGGTGCCCCGTGCTGACACCCTATTTACTGTTAAACATTTTTCCAGTTAAAAAATTCAAATGCATACAATTTTATGGTTTTTTGTTCCTTCCGATGGACAATATACAATGCATATGCTTGTTTACTCCTGATGTTCATCTGCACATGCTTGTATCATAAAAAGTTAGACTAGTGACACGGGCATTAGCAGTCAGTCATCCCAGACATCGGCAGACTGACAGGGCCAAAGGTAAAGATGCATAGGCTCTGCTCTTACTATGTTTACTAAAAAAAATTCCTGGGTTATATATTCGTCTATGGCATGGTTTTGATGAATATGTTTGTCTATATGTTGATGTCATCTACAATACATGGTTTTCAACTTGCAAGAAGTATCAACAAGTACAAACGAGACGCCGAACATGCTGCATGTTCCATAGAGTAAGAGGTGTGGTTGAGAAACTCTGGCTCCATATTTCATCAAAACTATGCGTATACTTGTAGCACACTACCATTCACTTTAGTTTTCCTATTCAAAAAATGTCATCAGGTCTAGATTTGTGACATCCAAAGTACTGTCAATAGAGGGCTTGAACAACCGCCAAACTGGACAAGTGTTCGTCGGGGACATAATGGTTGTGTATAGCACCTACTTGGACAAGGAAAACAAAATTAGATCCATTATGCATGCTGACATGACAGACAAGGATGCCATGATGACAATCACATTGACTGTTCCTCCACAACTTGTGCACAAACATGCAGAAAAGATATTTCCGCTTAATGGAATGTCCATTACAAATTTTAATATATTGCTCAAAATAGTATATGACCGTGGTGATTGCGATCGAATTATTTTGCTGAACGAAACAAGCATTGTGGAAAAAAATCCTACTATTTGTTCAGAATATAGTTTCGTCCTGGACTTGACTATCAGCCAGCTTGCACAGAGCACTAATATTTATCCAATCGGAACGATTGGGGCTGTTGTCACACTGGCGAGAAAATTTGGCTCTCAACGCATTCTCCATATAAAGGATGGAGAGTCGGACAACGAAAAGACAATGGTACCTCTTTTGATATTCAATTTTTTCCTTTACTTTCGCATGTTCATGTATGTCGGATAAGTTACACAAATATTGCACCATTCCATGTTGCAGCTACAATTGTTCGATACGTATTCATATTTGTTTTTGTCAATGGAACAAAAATTGCATAGAGGGAAGATTCCACTTATGTTGTTCAAAAATATAACAAAGAAGAGGGATGGTAGAGAAAGGGTCTTTCAGACAACCCAAGCAACATTTGTAACAGAGTTTCAAGAAGATATAGTAGAGGATTTGAAGAAACTAGCTAGCTCTACAACTGTTGTGCGTATACATCCACAAAATCATCCTCACTTTGCTTATAGAAATAGCCTTCAACAAATTTATGTGCCTGCTTAATTATTATTTTTTTTAAAGGGTAGGGGGGGCTGCAGTTGTGTATTATATTGTTCAATGTATTAATCCCTTTTCTTGCGTTCCCAGGTTGAAGGTCTTTTAGTTGCAGCCAATGTGTACTCGACCCCCTTTGAGCCTGCATGTGAAAAATGCAACTCTGTTGCTTCTGCCTCCTCTTTGATAACTGATGATACGATTGATTGTCTGCGTTGCAGTGAAAAATTTCCATATATATATGGAAATTACGTGAATGCTGTTATCCAAACCATGGGTAACACAACCATGCATTGTACCCTTAGGCAGCCTCTGTTAGAAAATGTGCTTCCTGAGTTAGCAGAGTTGTCGTATGAGATGTATGTACAGAAAAAGGCAAGCAATGTCTACATGTTGCAACAGCTTCAGATACACAGAAAATTCACCTTGAATGAGGACAATGAAATTTTTCATATCGGCTGAAGGAGGGGAATATATATATATATATATATATATATATATATATATATATATATATATATATATATATATATATATATATATCAAACTTTGGCAGGAAACGAAAATACCTCATGTGTCACTGTAACATTTATTGAACATCTAGATGAATGTTCATTGGACTTAGTCCATATATCTGTAATCCCCATATATGGCATGGCCCCAGTTATTTTGTACTGGGAACATATACCAGAAGCAAGAGAAAACAAATGCGACGACATTTTTAATTTGTATATCAAATTGTTTGGTGCAAAGGTCAATGGGTTCTGCTCTATGGAACCTTCTGGGAACTTTCTTGCGACCTGTTTAAAGTATGGTTGGTTCTTGGTTATCTGATTTTTCTATCATTGTATACCGTGGAACTCCAACTGTTCATTGGAGCAAACAGAACAATATAATTGAATTTTTTTGCCAGGTGGCCTGTAGATCCGCCTGATAATTTCTATGGCGCTGTGATGTAAATGAACTATTGGCTTGCTTTAGCAGATTTCCTTGATCGATGAACTTGGTCAAATTATTGTTCTGAAATAATTTGAAATCAACGAATATATAGTTAGAGGGCTTACATCGATGAACCTGGTCAAATTAAAATTCAAATTGGTCGTTGTTTTGGCATTTTTTCTTATTCGATGAACTTGGCAAAATTAATATCCTTGAATAATTTTAAATCAACGAATATATACTGTGCGAAGTGCAATTGTGCTATGATATGAACAACAGGGCCTTAAAATTCAAATTGGTCCTTGGTATGCTTGCGGTGATAGAATTTTAAAAAAGCTTTCTTTTGTTTGCTTCATTTTTTTTAAAATAAGCGATTTAACATCCTTTAATAATTTAATGTAATTCACTTGTACAATATCAATAGTTAATATTAATAATTTAGTATTTCAAAATAATGTTTTTAGATAAAGTTAGATCAGATGAGCATCCCTAAACAATTGCAATCTTGAACCCACGAGACGTGGAGTCCGCAAGTCTGGGTGTCAATTTGTATATCGCGAAAGTATAGGTGATATTTGCAGAACACGGAACAAAAGAGGCTCAAATTTCAGTTCGTCAGGCCGAGAACCCGCGATCCAAAAAGTGCCCAAGTTTGGAACGAGGGATCCGCATATGGATTTCATACAGGATCGCTATGGGACAATAAAAGTGCAATGTTTAGCCAACCAGCCTGAGTCTGCCTGTCAATTTGTATATCGTGGAAGTCTGGGTGCTATTTGTAGGGCACAGAACAATAAAACCTCAATTTTCATCCCGCCAGGCCGCCAATCCACGATCCAAAAAGTGTCTGAGTATGGAATAAGGAATGCGCATATGCTCTATAAAATCTCATGTCCATAATTAAAAAATGTACATGTTTACTATGTATTGGTCGTTTGTCGGAAAATTTTTATATCAGTTGGTTCAACAAAATGAACATTGTCCTCTGCTTAAATTTTTCAATATCAATATGTAATATTAATAATTTAGTATTGAAAATACTCTTTTTTTATATGTTGGATAGTTGATAGGGATTGCCATCTGTAAACAATGAAAAATATGAACCCGCCATCCATTGGGTCCATCTGTGGATCTGCATATCACGGAAATTCGAGTGTTATTTGAGGAGATAGAACAATGAAAGCGCAATGTTCAGCCAGCCAGCCCCAGAATCCCTGATCAAAAAAGGTTGCTAAATATGGAATTAAAACGAGATCGCTACGGAAGAATAAAAATGCAATGTCCAGCGAAGAAACCCACAAGTCCTCCTGTCAATTTGTATATCGTGGAACTGTGGGTGGTATTTATAGAACACAGAACAATAGAGACTCTATTTTCAACCCACCAGGCCACGAACCCACGATCGAAAAAGTGCCCAAGTATGTTATCAAGGATCCGCATATGCTCTGTAAAATCTCATGTCCATACTTTATATAGAGACTCATGTCCACAAGTTCATCTGTCAATTAGTATATCATGGAAGTCTAGGTGCCTTTTGTAGGACACAGAACAATAGATACTCGATTTCCAGCCCATCAGGCCGTGAACCCACGATCCAAAAAGTGCCCAAGTATGGAATGAGGAATCCACATATGTTCTAGAACAATAAAAATGCAATGTTCAGCTAAGCAGCCTGTAGGTGCTCCTGTCAATTTGTATATCACGGAAGCCTTGGTTCTATTTGTAGGGCACGGAACAATAGAGACTCTATTTTCAGCATGACAGGCCACGAACCTACGATCCAAAAAGCACCCAAGTATGGAACGACAGATCCGCATATGCTCTATAAAATATCATGTCCATACTTCATATAGAGACTCATTTCTGCAAGTCTGCCTGTCAATTTTTATATCGCGGAAGTGTACATGCTATTTGTAGGACACGAAACAATAGATACTCAATTTTCAACCGGCTAGGCTGCAAACTCGCGATAAAAAAACTACCCAAGTATGCAATGAGGGATTCGCATATGTTCTATAAAATCACATGTCCATACTTTATAAAAGATGTTTACTCTGTATTTCTCATTTGTCAGAATACTTTTATATCACTTGTCCAACCAGATTGTACAAAATTTCTCATCTAATTAAATTCTGCAATATCAATATTTAACAATAATAATTTACCACAGGTCCTCTTCTGAATTTGTATATCATGGAATTGTGGGTGCTATTTGTAAAGTGCGGAACAATAGAGGCCCAATTTTTTGCCCGGCAGCCCGAGAAGCCCCGATCCAAAAAATTGGCTAAATATGGAATTATTATGGACTCGCTACGGGACAATTAATATGGAATCCGCCTGTATATTTGTATATCGCGGAAGTGTGGGTGCTATTTGTAGGACACGGAACAATAGAGGCTCAATTTTCAGTCCTCCAGGCTGAGAACCCACAATTGAAAAGGTGCCTAACTATGAAATGGGGGATCCACATATGCTCTATAAAATCTCATGTCCATACTTTATAAAAGTACTTGTCGATTTACAAATTCCATGACATAAAAATTGATGACCGATATGTCACTGAGATGCAATATGGCCATCGTGCAATGTTGAGCCAATTGAAATGTTCATCCAGCCAACCCCAGAGTCCCCGATCAAAATAAGTGGCTAAATATGGAATTAATACGAGATCGCTATGGAAGAATAAAAATGCAATGTGCAGCGAAGCAGCTCACAAATCATCCTGTCAATTTGTATATCGTGGAAGTTTGGGTGGTATTTGTAGAACATAGAACAATAGAGACTCTATTTTCAGCCAGCTAGCTGCGAACCCGCGATCCAAAAAGTGCCCAAGTATGGAATGAAGGATCCACATATTCTCTATAAAATCCGATGTCCATAGTTTATATAGAAACTCATGTCCACAAATCCACCTGTCAATTTGTATATTGCAGAAGTGTAGTATCTATTTGTAGAACAATAGATACTCTATTTTCATCCCGCCAGGCTACGAATCTATGATCCAAAAAGTGCCTGAGTATGGAATAAGGGATCTGCATATGTTATAGAACAATAAAAATGCAATGTTCACCCATGAATCCCGTAGGTCCTCCTGTCAATTGTATATCGCGGAATTGTGGGTGATATTTGTAGAGCGTGGAACAATAAAGGCCCAATTTGTTTCCCACCAGAATGAGAGCCCCCGATCCAAAAAACTAGCTAAATATGGAATCAATATGGAATTGCTATGGGACAATAAAAGTGCAACGTTCAACCAACCAACCTGCAAGTCCGCCTATCTATTTGTATATCACGGAAGTGTGGGTGCTATTTGTAGGACACAAAATAGTAGAGGGTCAATTTTCAGCCCGCCAGGCTGAGAACCCGCAATCAAAAAAGTGCCTAAGTATGGAATGAGGGATCCACATATGCTTTATAAAATATCACGTTGATAGCGATTGCCATCACTAAACAATGGGAATATTGAACCCCCCAGCCCTCAATTCCATCTGTCCGTCTGTAGATCGTGGAAGTCTGAGTGCTATTTCAAGGACAGGGAACAATGAAAGTGCAATGTTGAGCCAGCCAGCCCGCAGGTCCACTTGTCAATTTACAAATTCGTCGACATACAAATTGACAGCGGATATGTCACTGAGATGCAATATGGCCATCGAACCTTCATGTCTCTCGGGTATATCTTCTGTTGTTTTTATTTTGTAACCCGCCTGACCAATTTCCATGCTTTGGTATTTGTTGGAATCAGTTTTGCCATGACCGTTGCCTTCGTACTTGTTTCCAGATATGCAATAATGAAGCTTTAATGCTAATAGCTATCCTACAGGAACCGTTAAGATTGCCATTAATGTCCGAAAATCCAGAGAAGATTTGTCATTACTACGAATTAAACTAAGATTTGTGCACAAGTATGTTATCCTTTCCAAGTATTCATTTCAAAGGCGATGCAATATTTTTCTTTGGTGCACCGACGGGTTGGTGCTTCTAAGAAATTTGTAATTCTTAATCTATTTTCGTTGTCACCACCATCTTCGCACTTTTTTCTAATTGTGCAGTTAGTAAGCTGTGATGGTGACAACTCATTCCACACGAACCCTCGAAACTGTCATTGATCAACGAAAGGCTCAAGGAGATATTCCATTGATACACATTAAAACATAACTTGCGGAGGGTTATATTATCCCTCCCCGATTTTCATTTCAAACATCGTCTCGAGCAAACAAAAATTCTTAATAACTTCTGGCAGCAGTTCTCTCCATGCATAGTAAACACATTCGGCCATAATGGCTAGAGGTTCCACTATTCCAGGGCATATTCTTACTATTCATCTCCCTCTGCCCAGGAGAAAACACGGAGATGGTCCCTTCATACACAGAGAGATATGTTTCAAGCCAAAAAAATTCATGGAAACCATGACTGCTCAGAGAACCTGCCCACTTTCATTCATGGCTGTCGCAAAAGTTGATGTCATGAATTCTGAGCCAGAAGAAGATGCTCTGATGGACGATGATACGACAATGAATGATGGCAATGCAGAGAAGCTTGCCACTCCTGCGCCCAAATTGAAATCAACCATAAGGAACAAAACTTCTTGGCTTGGTGATGGTGGTGATGACAACACCAAAAGAAGTTTCATAAAAGAAACCGACGGTGAACGCAACAGTCACTTTGCAGTGTGAAAGTAGGAATTCCAGAGTTCCAAATTAGTCCGTTCTAGGATATGTTGACGCTGCCAGAGATATATTTCAAGCCAAAAAATTATTGATTAACATATTGCGCAATCAGGTCCAAAACTCTCACTGCTGCAAGGCATTTTCCTACTAGTCATCTCCTTCTACTTAGAATGGACTAATTTGGGCCTCTGGAATCGCACGTGCAAGCTGTGCTACTGAATTTTTTTTTACTATGCAGAGGCGGTTTCAGCTAAGTACTATTCCACTTTCCCTGCAACCACTTTTGTCTTCTTCCTCAGAGGAAGCTTGTGAAAAATATCAATTTCAGCACATGATGATTCATCGAGGAGAAAACTGCAAAGATCTTGCATACTGCGGATCCGCTAATTGTTCATTTAAACCATCATCTGTAGCAAAACAACCTTCTCATAAACCTATGGCATCAGATCGACAGCAGTTCTGTGGAGATACAGTGAACATATTTGGGTGCGAGGACCAGAACTTCCAGTGGTCCGAGGCATTTTATTATTACTCAACCTCTGTCGCAGAGAATCAAGTAATTTGGACCTATGGGATTTCTCATGCAGGTTGTGTCCCTGAGGTTTTTGACTGTAAGGACCTAGTCTCTTGGTGCACCAATAAATTTATTGCAGAGAAAATAATTATTCCACTGCAGGACCGCTCTTTTGTTTCTTTTTTGCCTCAGGTCTTCCACTACATGCTGAAATTGCTGGAGCCAACATTGACATTCAAAGGAGAAGATTGCAAACAGTTCCTAGAAAAGCATAATAATGGATTGGACCTCTTGCCCCTTTTTTTGGAAAACCCGAATCTAGTTCCTGAAGATAATACAAGCATCTAGGTTAGTTCATTTAGAAATCCATTTCGTGAAATTTCCTGATTGTTTACAAGAATAACAGGACAGGAGTCCACAACTATTGTTTCCCACATGGCTCTTTATATTTTGTATTTCACAGTCAACGAACAAGCCATATTTGATTGGGGCAGGTTAATTTCCTATGAAATCTCTTCCCAATTGTCAAGCTATAAAAGGGAAAAGAAATTTTATATGTCATCCTATTTAGTTTTTGCAATAGCACATTCCTGTTGGTTTCCGCAATTGTCTCTGTCCAAGAATGTCAACTGCGAATTCCACCTAGTAACGTTCTGGTACCAGGCCTTGTGGAAGCAAAAGTCTTCCCACTATTTTTATGAGGTTTTTAATGGCTTCCTGTCTATTTTCAAAGTTTTGTTATTAGGAGAAGATGCTCCCCGCATATCTGAACATGCAACTAGTGTTTTGGACAAGAAGAGGACACTCAAACATTTGGATAATTACACTGTCATAAGAATTTTTGGGTTGAAGGAACAACCTGCTCTCCTTCCATGTCACATTACGGACATAATGTTTATTGCAGAAGTAACACGTCAATACAACTACTAGTTCCATCTATTCCAAAGGAAAAAAAAAACAGTTCATTCCTCTGCCTTGGAAAATAGGGGAGTTCATGTTGAAAAATGTCAACAAAATTGACAATTGCGCAGCACATTATAGCATCTCCAATCTGAGATATGTTGAAGACATAAGAGGATTCGACCCCTATGATATTTTTAGACAAAATTTACAAACACTTGGCCTCAAAGATTTTTTTGTAAATAAACACTTGCCCAAAAACAGAGACAGTGGCAACAACGGTCCTGCCTCTGATGTCGAGGAGGTAGAGACAGTGAAAAGCTTCACTAAATTGTACATGCAACAGGGGAAAGGCCCCAATGACAAGAGTGTTTAATCCACAAATACCACTCCAAAAATTACGACATCTCAGAGCATTGCTCCAACGACCCATCACAACAACAAAGAAACCCAGAGTTCTTCAAACGGAGGAGGAGATAACGACCCTCCTCACTCTAAAATTGATAGTTCTCACAAGCTTCCAGTAGAGAAGAAGAGAAAAAAAATGTGGGGCAGGCGGAAGAGCCGGAGATTCAGAGTGAGAACATGGAACTTGACATTGATCTGGATTCCATGATCCTCTTCCTTGATCAATCCGAAGACGCCATCCACCATAGCCATCCAATGGACATATCCGTTCCCAAAATTTTTGACAAAGATGAATCCTTCATCTTCCAGAACATTGTTTTTGATAGCCAAAACAAAAAATTGATAATTCATAAAAAAAATGTTAAAAAGAAGAAAGGCAAATCTCATTCAGAAGTTGACATTGCCAACATGCGTCCATCCCAAATCTATCAACTTCACACCACGACCATAGAAGCACTTCATGATTTGATTGGAGGCATTGAGACCGAGAATGACATACTGAAGGAATGAATCAAGGAATTGGAAGACGCTTTCATTCCTATGCCATTGCTTGTATATCCTTTGGCAATAGCCATGCCTGGCACCCCTGCACCCAATGTAAAATCATCCTCCACCCTGCTCGCATCATGTAAAGGATATGTGGAGAACAATATCAAAAAAAGAGTGGAACTGGTTACCGAAGAGTGGAAAATATCACAAAACATCACTTCCCTTGGAAGTTGGGCACATAGCTTGCTCGAGTTTTTGCAGGCCGCATTAAAATATGAAGAAAATTTCTTTTCAAAAATGGTCATCCCTTTTGGCAAGATTGTCAACAATATGACAGAAACAAAAAGAAAAGAAGAAGATCTTCCATCCAGAAACCGCATCGGCTAATTGAATGCATGTTGGAAAGAAAAAGTAAAGAACCTACATCTCATTGTTCAGTCATGTGAACAAGCCATATCGAAGAAAGATATATTATTCAAAAAGCTGTAAAATATAGACTTAGCTGGGAAAGCCTACGACTTCGAAGACCCCCACTTAATCGCAAACTTCTTTCCCTTAACTAGGCAAGAGGTCGATAAATAGGTTGCTATGTTTAAGACCTTCTCTCTGCAAAAATTTTACAACATCCTTCAATTTGATCAAGCTCACGTCCATGACTGGCTAGTCAAATATGCAATACAAAATGAGGAAATTCATCAGGCTCTCTCTAATCTCTCTATCGACTTCCGGGAATTAGAAAATGGTATTTTCAACATAAAATCCAGAATGAGATCAATGTCGCCCCAATGAGAGGCTACATTGAAGAATGGCTGGAATGGAAATTGAAACAGGTCGCCGATGAAAGGCAACAGGCAGTTGCCAGCATTCTAGCAGCTGTGGAGGACATCCTTAAAACCGCAGTCGTCGGCGACATCAATGAAATGACATTCACAAGAAAATAGCCAAAGGACTCATATGTACCCTCACTGTAAGTTTACTCATCGTATCCTTCTTTGTTTATCAACCCAACTATTCCAGTTTCTTAAATACAGATGTATAGGAAAACACTTATACCTTTCCATTTATTTTCTTTTGAAGCTATTGCACTATATCTTCTTTCCACAATCCTGTTTCTTGTACATATTTCTCTAATGGTCTGCGGGAGCCCCAATCCTAGTCTACATAACAAACGCATTGAAATTCTGGTTTATATGTAACAGACTTTAATTTTTTTGTATATTTCAAAATTTCCAGTAGTATGTAACAAACTTTTATTTTTTGACAGATTTCAAATAAAAATGCCTTTAATTTTTTATATGTTACAGACTCTATTCTTATCTTTCACCACTCTATATGACAAATGCATTTAATTTTTAATATGTTACACTTTTATTCTTATCCTTCACCAGTCTGTATGGCAAATGCATTTACTCTTTTATATGTTATAGACTTTTCTTTTTTTATATATTTCAAAATAAATGGTGCTCAACAATGCAACCATCATTTACTTATACCCCATGTTCACAAATGCATTTAAATTTTTATATTTCTTATGTCCTATTAATTTTATCTCATCATATATTTTTATCTTTCACTAGTCCATATCGAAAATGCATTTAAATTTCCAAATTTATTTTTTCATTGTAAACAATTTTTTTACTTTATTATATACTTTCAAAAAAAGTAGGTTTGCATGCACAACAATGCAACCTTCATTTAATTATACCCCATGTTCACAAATGAATTTAAATTTTTATATTTCTTATCTCCTATTAATTTTATCTCATCATATATTTTTATCTTTCACCAGTCCATATGGAAAATGCATTTAAATTTCTAAATTTATTCTTCCACTGTAAGCAATTTTTTTACTTTGGTATATACTTTCAAAAAAATTAGGTTTTCTATATAATTTCAAAAAATACATGGTGCTCTACCTGGAAAACCTCATTTCCTTTTTCCCCATCTTCTGTGATATACATGTTGCACACAACATTTCTGTGATATACATTTTGCACCGAACACTTCGTTTCATTTACAATTCCACTCCATTTACTATTTTCTTTCTAACCTCCTTGGCAGGGACTACGCTACCACATAGCCTTGTTTGAATAACAACCCATTTTTTGATGTCCCAGTTAAGATAATAATCATTATTTTAGGCACAATAATGCACAAACACTTACAATAGATACACCGTCTCGGACTGCATTCATTGGTTTAGTCTCACAAATTTGAATAAGCCTAACTGTCTTTTCCTACATTTAATGGACCTGACATGGTTGGTTATGGGAATTAAATGAATTTACTAAACATTGGGTAAAGTGTAAAGCTCTATCAATAACCCAAATTCACTCATTAATATTACCTTAATCTTTGTTAGAATTTCATTCGATTTCTTTATGGGTTTTGACCATTAACCTTTGTTGCATTAATCCAAGAGTCTAAAAGATCACAATTCTTCCTGATTTTCTTCTCCTAGTTAGTTTGGTTGCTAACATTGCCAATGTAACTAAGTCTATCAATTTTTTTTTGAAGAAATTTTTTACCATGCTGTCTATTTGCAGGACTTATCAACACAAGATGACTAGGAAAGGGAAGGAAACTAAGCAGAAGTTCGAAGAAGAAGAACTCAAGAAAAACCCCAATTCAAGATATTTTTCGGACACATATTTAAAGAAAAGAGAAAATAACATCCTGTAGTAGATCAAGATATATAAATTCATCAAATATGGTGACTTTATAGATGAATATGAATTTGATGTTGATGACCTAATCGACATTAAGAAAAGTTGTCTCCATAGGAGAGTTTCCATACCAATGGTGTTGCCCTACTATGACATAGTATGGTGGATAATCTACCACACTGATGTTTCTACATGTACATTTGTCAATTCCTCTCATCAAATTGTTAGGTCTTTCAGACCATATGATATTTCAAACATGTACAAACTAGGTGCTCGCACAGTGTGTCTTGATGACAGTTTTATTAAAAGTTTCATTCAGAAAGAATCTAAAAAAGAAGAAGTGAAAATGGATGACTTAATATAAGAGTGCTATCATGACTCGAACTCAGTCAAAATCATAGAGACCAACCATAACCTGTTCATAGATTTAAAATACCCCCCATGTTGATAGCAATCATGCTTTTTCACCATTATGGAGAAAATGATTATTTTAAGTTTAAGTTGGGTTGGGTTCCCCTTATACATTGGGTTCTAAAAGGAGTAGTTTTTAATTGGGCTCACATATTTTCTGCCAACATCAAACGTGAAGTCCAGAAATATCAAGAAGCACCCCCAGGTTATTTCCCAGGAATCTTTATGTCTAGTTATTTAATTGATGTTGTGTGTGCAGTCACACATTTTCCTCTGCTAGATGAGAATTGGAAGCCTTATGAAGAAGTGATCCACATATAATGTTCTAAAATGTGTGCATTTAACTGTAAAAAAATCTTCTATGAAATTTGTAATTATTTCATGGTTCCTCTACACCTTATTTTAAAAAATCAACCAGCTCCCAAATTCACTCAAGAAGCCATCGACACTATTAAGGAACTCGATGATTGTTTTATTGATGGGTAATTCTCATACATAATAATTTATGGATGTGAAGGGGCTCTCCATATTATACCTAGATACATTCCAAATATACTAGTTCTTAGAGAGACATCATACCAAACCGTTAGTGTTGGCACTGCTGCCTTTTTTGTTAAGAATTCAGAAAAGACAATGGAATTCCTTCCCATTTTCTTTAGGAATACTTTTTTTTTCAAATGAAAAGCATGCTCAAATAGAGGTGGATCAAATGGAAAACATTTGACTAGCCCACATGAATTTTAAAGAACATTACCCAACAAAAATTGTCAAAAAACATTGCAGTTTAGACGAAAATGTCAAGGAATACATTCATGAAGGTGAACCATTTGACATTATTTTTTGAAGAGATAAAAATTATCAGGAGGTGATACAACAATTGATGAGTTATGAAGTAATCAAAAAATATAATAATCCCTTGATTGGCAATTTAAAATAAATAAATCTTTCTTGAAAGAGAAGAATGAGAAACAAGGTATTGTAGTAATGGATGTTGATGAAGAGGAGGATGACCAATCCAAATATGAAATAGAGAAGGAACAAAACATTTATTCAAGTAACACACAAGTAGATAAATAGGATTAGCAAAGTATTGCAACAAGAGAAGAGGAGGTGAACAAAGAAACAACACAAACTCCTAAAAACTCTCCTGAGGTAAATATAGGGCACATCATCGACACCAATACTGAAAATACTCAAACAAATTTTTTTCCTATAGTTCCTGATACTATTCCTATAACTTCTATTTCAAGGATAATAGTTTCAACTTCTTTTGACCTTGGTAGTACTCAACCAATTCAAGATAATGTTTTTCCATTGGATAGTTACACCTTTGTTGATTCAACTAAGACCGTTTTGAAAAGAAGAACTAAAAGGAGAAAGACAACACACCATGAGGAGATTACATAGGAAATAATGAATCTTTGGGATGTTGCACATCTAAGTGATGCATAATTTGCAAAATAATCTATTGATTCTCTAGGGGCATTTGCGAGTGCAAATAAATGGCTAGTGAGGAAAGTGTCTTCTTAGTTAAAAAGAGAAAATAAAAGAGTGTTAGAACTACAAGAACATTTGAAGTCATAGGAGACAATTTGGTTAGAAGAACACCAAACTAAACCGGATCATCTTAAAAAAGAAAATAAAACTTCTATGGATAGTATTGTACAACTAAGAACTAAAACATATGAGGTCAAATTTGAACATAAAATACAAATAGTTTTGTTCTCAATGAGAAGGAGAAATTGAGAAAAATCCATGAGAATCAAATGTACACTTTGGTTTCTCAATTAAATGAAATGAAAATCAAGATAAAGAATGCATAAATATTAAGGAAAGAAGCAATGGAGTTAAACAACAAATTATCCTCCCTGCAAGAGTTATTCTATACCAAGATTTATGATATCAAAGAACAACCTGAAAAAGTTCTTCAATTTACTACAGAATCTAAAACACAGTTTGAGAAACAAAAGGAAGCTCAAAATTCATTTGATAATTTGAAGGCATGGGAAGTAAAGGGAATTAGTTTTCCTCAAGGTTACTCCAAACTTTTTGAAGAGGAAAAAATACAAATTCAAGACTCACTTGATTCCTAGCATGTCAACTTCTTATTTACACAATATTTGATCAAGGAGACAAGCAAGAGCTGCTCTGATTTGTGGGATCTATGTTGGCCCTTGGTTATGAAAGTTAGCAAAAACGAAAGGAATAAAAGGCAAAATACGAACTGAACGAAAGACACAATGACTATTACTGGGTCAAAGTGAGCAAAAGAGAAGAAAATACAGAGCGAAGTAAGAGAAAGCAAGTCATTGGATGAGGAGATCGAGGATGAAAATAAGCAAGAAAGAAGGATCATGGACAACTCAACAAGATGAAAAAGCCACCATTGGATGATTTGGAGCACCACGCGAGAAGGAAGGAAAGACAGGTTGGCGAAGCCCTAGAAATGCGGGTCAAATTGACATAAGGCTTTAGACACCTAGGGTTTTGACACCTAGGTTTTGGCCTAAGGATGTTGATGAATGATTATAATGTATAAATAGAGGTCTAAAGGACATGGGATGGGTTGTTGGTATTATGATTGTTGTTGTTTTTTTGTCATTGTGTGATCGAGTGAGTAACATTGTGTGAGAGAGAAGTGCTGAGTACGAGAGCCTTTTGTATTGTAAGATCTTCAGCTAGGTGCAAAGATCAACCCTATAGCTGGGTGCACAGGGAAGGGAGAGATATAGAGAAGAAGAAATAAGATTTGCTAGCTAAGAGTGCAGACAAGAACTATATGCTTCATCTTAATATATTATAAAGAACAGTTCTATGGACGTAGCCCTGGAGAGAGGGTGAACCACATATACCTTGTGTTGTGTGTGATTGATGCTATGTTCTTTTCCCTTTGATATATTGGTATTGCATTACTGTGTTAGAACTGATCGATGTGTGGAGTAGATCTAAGATGATAAGTGATATGTGCATCCTGTATTGTTCTAGTGTTGGATCCACTTGATATTTCCCTTGGTTGTAGACATCTCTGTCCTGCAGGCCCCCCATAGCTGCTTCAGGTGAGATTGCATTTGCTTCAAAGATGTTGTCGAAAGGGCCAGTAGTTAGGGATTGTTGGTGCACTCTTGGAGCTCAACCCTGGGTCTGCCCCTGTGCCAAAAAATGGTTCTGTTGCTGGGATAGGAATATTCTTGAGGGAATGTCGAGGTGGTTCCCATCTAAGACATAAATTTTAAAGTGGATAGAGGATAAAGAATGGGACTTCGCTGAAGCCCAGAACAAGAACCCTAATCTTAGTACAAAGGATTGGTTGGAGATATATATCTTTACTGATATGCACACAATTTTCTTTGGAGGAATCCATCAAGAGCTATACGAGTGGTTAGCTAGGTTAGTAGATACCCAGTTTGAGATCATACCTAGACCTCCTATGGTTTGGACATCGGTGATGATCAAGAAGGTCAAGAGAGTTGGTAACATTGTGTCAAGAGCAGTAGATCAATGGTTTGATAACACCATTGGAGGGTATATCACCAAGTTTGTTGTTGACAGAGTAGAGTCATATAGTCAAGCTGAGAGATATTTCTTCAAGGGACCCAGAGGAAAATTTTTACATTTTCTGAAGTTGAGGATCAAGATGCTATTGCATGAGAAGAACATCTTGAAGATACAGTAGATCGGTCATATCTGGAAAAGATAATGTTAAAAAATCTGGACAGCAACAACGACACAGAGGATGGACATACGTGTAGTGAGAGAGCGTTCAGAGAAGTTCATACTGCAAACTTGTTTAAGAAGAACTACGGGGAAGAGGGTTTCTACAGTGGAGAAGAGGCAGATCTGATGAACGAAGAGCATTCAGAACCCACTGGGACAGAGGAAGGGAAAGTTGAAGAACCTCGTCGGGAAGAGCCAAAAACTTCAGGAACTGGGTAGACTGCTAAAGTAAGTGTTATTATCTTATCCCTCTTGTTGATTCAGTAGCATTAATCAATAAGAGTAATCCAAGCCACCAGAGCGTTCAGAGCACTGTCACTAGTACTCCACCACATACTCAGTCAGGAACCCCAGGAAGATCTATGGAAGATGAGATGAGGCTCCCTATTTTTAGGGGAGATGGATCTGAAGATCCTGATCAACAATGGTTCCTATGTGAATCCATATGGAATATTAAGAATGTCACCAATGAAGTTGTTAAAATAACTCAGTTTAGTACTACCCTAAGGGATCGCAGATTGAGCTGGTACATGAAGCTTGTCCAAGGACTTGTACAGCCTAAGCCATTGAATGAGATCAAGAATGCGTTGATTGTAGAGTTCAAGAAACCCAAGTCAAAGTCACAATGTATTACAGAGCTGAAAGAGATCAAGCAGAAGGTAGTCGAAACCGTTTGGGAACTCGATTAGAGATTCAAGACCTTAACAGGCCGATTGAATTTTTAGATCCCAGATGATCAGAATAAAGAATGGTTCATTGCTTCCCTCTTACCACACATCAGAGTTCCTCTAATGCAATAGAATATTTCTTTGTAGGCTGAGGCACTGGAGATCACCATGAAGTTAGAATCATCCCCTATGGGAGAATCCAGCTCAGGTATGAGTCAAATATTGAGTCAGCTAACTAGTTTGTCTCTGCAGGTCGAAGATATGAAGAAAGACAAGGGAAAAGATAAAAGAGAAGACATATGGTGTGTCAGATGCAGATCAGAAGGCCATGACAAGGAACATTGTCCCCTATTTCATGAATACTTGGCCTCTGGAGCTCCTAGCCCTTTGAAGCAAGTCACCCTAACCTGGTGTGAGGTATGCAAAAATAGACATCGCCTTGGTGAGTGTTATTACATGAAAAAATATGTTCAGACACCCAAAAATTTGTATTGCAGATTCTATAAGTCTATGGGGCATGATGATAGGGATTGTAGGGATTATGACCTCATGCATGAAAGGTCAAGAGACATATACAAAATTCAAGGTGAAGTACAACAATAAGGAAACACTACGCAGTATAACTCCCCTGGGAGAGGAAACTTCAGTCCTTGTAGTGGATTCAGAGGAAGAGGACGAGGAGGAGGTAAGGGTCGAGGCCGAGGACATATCATTTGTTACAACTGCGCACAACCAGGACACTTAGCAAGGGACTATCAGAATCCTTGCACTACTTGCAACTATTGCAGTTCCTTCGAACACGTTATAGAAGATTGTCCTATGCTGCTAGCTAAGCTTCAAGAAAGACGAGGACCTCAACAGAACCCACAAGTGAAACTGATATATGCTGAACCTCACGGAGAAGACCCTAGAGTTGTTTTTATTACTAGAGGAGGCGTTGTTACAGGAGAATACAGACTAACCCAAGGAAAGACTACATAAGACTTAGGATTCAGGAAAGCTACAGAGAAGAATCAAACCTTTGATGCAAGGAAAGAAAGACAAATATTTGAGGAGGCAAGAAAAGAGTTCAAAGGAGACCAAGGTTATTCATCAAAGACATGGCCATAAGTAAGAGAATATGGAATGCCTCTAGCATTCGATTAGTCTGCTTAACCAAAATAAGTACAAGAGGTAAGCAAGCTCATGGAATTTTTACATACTTGTATTAAGTTGATTTAGGATGAGAGCGTTGTACAAGAGCTACAAAATTTAATCAGAGAGTATGAGGTAGGAAGGATAGATCCTTTACTAAATAAATCATTACATCAACTATCCAAAAAGAGAAGGAAAAATAAGGAACTACACTTGAATTCTCAGATATGAGAATATGATATAGACTATGTGGTCCTCGACCTTAGGGTCAGAGGTCAATGTCATGACAAAGAAAACCTGGGCACTAATGGGAAAACCGAAGTTGATCTATTCCCCTATTAGGCTTAGGATGTCTAATCAACAAGAAGTAAGCCCCTTTGACAGATTGGAACATGTCCCTGTGGACATCGACGAAGTAAGGACATTTGTAGATTTTGAGGTAATTGAGATAGTTGATGATAGATGTCCTTATCCTGTGCTGTTAGGAATTGATTGGGCTTTCAATAATTCCACTGTAGTTGATTTAAAGAAAATATGAATGAATTTTGAAAGATATGGCCTTAGGGTCATTGCACCATTAGATCCATATGAAGGTCAGCGATACACAAAACTTATCAGAGAAGAAGACTGTGCATATGAACTGGAAAACATATACAAATTAATAACCAGACAACAGGATTACATTAATCCTATGGTCGATGGAAACCTAAGCTGGAAAAGTGACAACGCATGTTCATCATATTCAGAAGAACCATTGGAGAACCAATAGAAGAAAATGTATGAAGTATCTACAAGGAGATGTGCTATATTAACCAGAGATGTTCACTGGATCGACACAATAGTAAGTATTTTGCCCACCTTTGATGGTTTGAATCCTTTAGAAACCTTCTTATCGGAACTCGAAGAAAGTGTACCAAAGAAACAATGCTTGTTGGCAATGGATGAGGCCTTGAAAGCAACACCAGCAAGATGGTGGGGGACACACAAAAACAACATTACAGAATGGGTACAATGTCGTACCTCGATGACCGTGGTGTTCTCAGCACAAGTAGAAGGCTACGAAGTGCAATACACAGGTCGAAGCTGCCCAAATGACCATGTGCGAAGTTGCGAGGAATCTTGGAGACACATTCCTCAAGATCAGTGGGTGCACAAGTTCATTAACACACTAGACACAACCCCTATCAACTGGTACCTTCAAGCAGAGCTGCGCCTCATCACTACAGATTGGGAAGGTATGACTCAGAATTTTGTAACTACCTTCTTATTTGACAGTCAATATCCTTCAGTAGATCAAGCGTTACATATTGTTAGACATAAATTATTTGAGGAGGCATCTAGACCCCCTTTAGAATAAGAAGAGGACGAATGGACTACACCTCTCGAGAAACTGCAAGGCTGTTACAACATCAATGCTAATGAAGACGACGATCCTAGGAAGGTGAACATTGCTAAACAGAAGGCCATAGAGATGTGGAAGGACCAGGAGTTGAGCTACCATTCATTGGACAACTGATTAAGATTACGAAGATCAATATTGGAACAGAACAAACACCAAAGCTTTCAAATGTTGGAGATTATTGGGATGTTGCTACTATTGACAAGATAACAGGGTTACTGCATGAATATCAGGACTTGTTTCCAACCAAGTTTACTGATATGAAGGGAATTAAAGGGCCTATGGGAGAGATGAGGATCCCTTTGAAACCAGATGAAAGACCATTCAAATAGAGACCCTACGGACTGAACCCTAAGTATAAGGAGAAAGTGAATATTTGGCTCGACAAAATGTTGGAAGTAGGAATTATAGAACCTGTCGAAGAGTCATAGTAGATTAGCCCTATGGTGGTGCAATACAAGAAGATAGGAGAGATCAGGATCTATGTAGATCTCAGGAAGCTGAACGATGCTTGTTTGCATGATCCCTTCCCTATTCCATTCACTGACGAAGTGTTAGATAATGTGGGAGGCCAGGAGGTATATTCTTTTACAGATGGATTTTCAGGATACCATCAGATCCGAATTGCCAAGGAAGATCGTCATAAGACAACATTTGCAATAGAATGGGGATCCTACCAGTATACAGTGATGCCATTTGGATTGAATAATTCCCCAACCATCTTTTCCAGGGTGGTGGTCGAAGCATTCAAGGAGTTTCTGCATAAATTTCTAGAAGCATATTTTGATGATTGGACTGTTTTTGGTTTATTGAAAAATCATATTGAATGTCTAAGGTTAATGTTGGAATGTTGAAATATTGTAATTGAAAAGAGTATTCTTATTATTATTGATATATTATTCATAGCATCAATCCCCATTGTGGATTGATCATGTCGATTATTGTAACAGGACCAAATCCCCTTTTGTGGATTGGTCAACAGACAATTATAATAGGTAGAATAAGAAGTCGGCCCCAACAGTTAATAAGGAGACCCAAAAATATAATAAAGGTGGGTTTACCCACCTAGTTGGAGAAGTCAGCCCTGCCATTGAAGAGACACTTCACATGTGCCAGACTTGTATAAATAAAGGAGGCTAGCGCCTCACTTGCTCAGTTTGAGAGACAAGTTCTGATCTGTTACCGACAAAGGAGAGAGAGAGTGGTGCATATCTTGGGAGATGAATTTATCTTTTATCATAGAGATCTCTTGGCATTGTATTGGCTATCTATATTAAAGAAGTTTTGCTGGGTTTTCTTCCCCTAGAGGGTTTCCGAGGATAAATGTTGTGTCTCTTGTGATTGTGTATTTCTCAATGATATTGGATTATGCTATTGTTATCTAATGAAATGCAAACATTTATAATAATGGCTTAAACATTAAAATGGTATTAGAGCCAATCTAAAGGAAGCATATTTCACAAGAGGAAAAATGTCACTGTTGCAGTACCTGCAAATTAGGGTTTTTCAAAAGTGAATCTTTTCATCCCTAAAACTATCTAGAAAGTTGTGCCCTCCCCTAAGGATCAATTTGGTATCATCAGCGCACCTTTTCAATGGCTGGATCTCCCAAAAAGTGAAACCTTAGTTTCACAAAGTACCAGAAAGTACCAGAAAACCAATACCAAAAGTACCAGAAGTACCAGAGTACCAAAGGTATCAGAAGCACCAGTCCAGAAATCTGTAGGTCAGATTTGAAGGGGGAAAAAGTTGGATTTTCTCAGATCCAAACACATCAGGCAACTCGCCTCAGCCAAGCACATCTCCTGGTAAGTTCAAATTTTGATTTTGAGCACTTTCATTTTTTGGTCATTTTCCTAGCTCCAAGTAAAGATGTCTGCAAGCATTAAGCTTGTTGACAAGTTAGAAGGAGTGGAAAACTTCCGTTCCTGGAATTATAGGATTGGCCTCATTCTTGAAGAGAATGACCTAGCAAGATTCGTCAAGGAAGAATTACCGGAGCCCGAAGATGCTACAGAAAAGGCAAAGCATCAAAAGTACACAATAAGGGCCAAAAGAATCATTGCAATATCAATCAAAGACCATATGATCCCTTATGTGTCATCTAAGAAGATATCGAAAGAAATGTTTGATGCCTTGACCAAACTCTATGAAGGAAATAACATAAACTGGAAGATGAATCTCAGAACCCAACTAAAGAATACAAGGATGCAAAAAGGAGAAATGATTCCGAAATATTTCTCCAGAATCTCACTATTCAAAGAGAAGCTAGAAGCTATTGGAGATACCATAGATGAAGACGAACTTATAACGACGGCCCTAAATGGTCTCACAAGACCTTGGGATGCCTTCATCCAGACGATATGTGCCAAAAAGGAGAAACTGAAGTTCGACAGCCTATGGGAAGAATGCATCCAAGAAGAAACAAGAGTAACAAATCAGGAAGCATTACTAGCAAGGGATGATGATCAAGCCCTAGCTACTCACACCAAAGGAGGAAGGAAGAAACCCTACTTCCAAAAGAAGACTCATAAAGAGCCTCAACAATCAAATAAATTCAATCATAAATAATCTCATCCAAGGAGATTTCAAAAGAAAGGACAACGAAAAGAAAGAGACTACTCATCTGTACAATGCTATCATTGTGACAAGATGGGACACATTGTGAAGTTTTGTCCAGCCAGATGAGAAGAATACAAGAGAAAACAAAAGAGGCTTCATGCCCATGTAGCCGAAGACGAAGAGCCACCCGCAAAGATGATGAGAGAAGAGATGAAAGACCATGTGTTGATTTCAGCCCTCTTAGGATTTGTAACACTTGGAGAGGACTCTTGGCTCGTTGATAGTGGTGCATACAAGCACATGACGAGACAAAGAAATATTCTCTCTTGTATCTCAGAGAAGAAGTTCTCTTAGAAAGTGACACTTGGTGATGATTATCAGTATCCCATCAAGGGAGTGGGAGAATCAAACCATAAACTGAATTTAGGGAATTCACTAAAAATGAAGGACGTACTGTATGTACCAGGATTGAAGAAGAACCTACTCTCCATTTCAGCTTTAGATAATAAAGGCTTCAAAGTTGCCTTTATATATGGAGAAGTTCTTATGTGGGCTAAGGGAGAAACTTTAAATCAAGCAATCGTCATTGGCAATGAAGAAAATGGCTTGTATAAATTAAAGGGTCACTCAAAGGTTGCTATGACCCATGCCATTGAAAACTCATGTGAACTTTGGCATAGAATACTAGCCCACATCAACTACATGGCGCTACCATACATATGCAAGGCGGTCACAGGTTTACCAGAACTCAAAGGTGATCATAAAGGTGTATGCAATGGATGTGCTCTAGGGAAGAATATCAAGAACCCTTTTCTGAAGCGGGACAAAAATACAGAAGGAGTCCTAGAACTCATTCATTCAGATGTGTGTGGCCCAATGTCATCATCCTCCATTAGCAGGTATGTATACTATGTATCATTCATTGATGATTACTCTCGTAAAACCTGGATATATTTCTTGAAGACTAAAGATGAAGTGTTCAGTAAGTTCAAGGAATTCAAAGCCTTGATAGAGAACCTTTTTGAAAGAAAGATCAAGATACTCAGGTTAGATAATGGAGGAGAATATACCTCAAAAGAGTTTGTGAACTTCTGCAAAGATGTTGGAATCAAGAGGGAACTCACTACCTATAATCCCCAACAAAATGGTGTAGCTGAACAGAAGAACAGAACAATACTGGAAGCTGTGAAGACTATTATCCATGATCAAGATCTTCCTATGTGCTTATGGGCAGAAGCATCAATGGTAGTTATTTATGTGCAAAACTGACTATCCCATAGTGCACTTGGGCTCAAGACACCAGAAGAGATGTTCACCAGAAAGAAGCCATAGGTAAGCCATCTTAAAATATTTGGTTGTCCAGTGTTTATTCATATACCTAAAGAAAAGAGAAACAAGATGGACCCTTCAGGAAAGAAGGGAATATTTGTGGGATACTGTGAGGTATCCAAGGCCTTCAGGATCTATATACCAGGTCAACATCACATTGAGATCAGCAGGGATGTGACCTTTGATGAAGATGCAATGCTCAGGAAATCTAAAATATGCCAGCTTGAAGAGGTATATGAAGAGGAACCCGTAATCCCCCATACTGCAATGAGGGAGGTTCCCAGAGCTGTAGAACTAGAGAGAGAAGTTGTAACTTCCCCTGATGAGGAACTTCTAGAAGACCATGATATAGTAGAAGTACAAGAACCTCCTCAGATGACGATCCTCCATAAAAGAAAGCCAGCCTGGTCTAGAGATCTTATTCAAGATGGAGAGAAGTATGGTGCTCCCCAAGGAACCATAAGACAGGTGAAAATACCAAAACCATTCTCTAGTTATATGGATTTTATGTGTGACCTCCTAGAAGAAGAGCCTACCTGTTTTGAAGAAGCTATTCAAAGGAAAGAATGGACAGATGCCATGACAGAGGAATACCAATCCATAATGAAGAATGAAGTATGGGAAATAGTTCCTAGACCGAAGAATAAAGATGTGGTATCCTCCAGATGGCTCTTCAAAATAAAACATGCTGCTGATGGAAGTATTGAGAAGTATAAAGCAAGATTTGTCACTCGTGGCTTTTCCTAGAAGGAAGGCATTGACTATGAAGAGACATTCGCTCCTGTGGCCAGATACACTTTGATCAGGACCATCATAGATCTTGCAGCTAAGATGAAGTGGAAGCTGTACTAGATGGACGTGAAGACAACTTTCCTAAATGGTGTCATCGAAGAGGAAGTGTATATAGAGGAACCTCAAGGATTTGAGGTTGAAGACAAGAAGTCTCATGTCTGCAGATTGAAGAAATCCTTATACAGATTGAAGCAAGCTCCTAGAGCTTGGTATGGCCATATAGACAGTTTCTTGATGAGCTTAGGATTTACCAAGAGTCAAGTAGACTCAAATATCTACTTCAAAATTATGGATAATGAGCCAGTAATCTTACTGCTATATGTGGATGACTTATTCTTAACTGGAGAAGAAAAGCTCATCGCTAAATGTAAAAAGAGACTTGCCTTAGAATTTGAAATGAAAGACCTCAGCCTAATGCATTACTTCTTAGGTCTTGAGGTATGGTAGAGTCCTGAGAGGATATTCCTTAACCAAGGGAAGTACATGGTCGAAATCTTAAAGAGATTCGATATGCTGGAATGCAAGCCCATGAATACACCCATGGAAGCGAAGTTGAAGCTGTTGGTCGATACATCATTAGAATTGATTGATGCCACACTGTATAGACAGATTATTGGATTGCTGATGTACCTGACGAACACCAGACCAGACATTTGTTTTGCTGTGAACACCTTGAGTCAATTTCTGGTAGAACCCAGACGTGTTCACCTAGTGTCTGCAAAACATGTGATGAGGTACCTCAAAGGTACGATAGATTATGGTCTCAGCTATGATGGAGATCATGATTTCACATTGAGTGGATATACTGATGCAGATTGGGTAGGAAGTGTTTCTGACAGGAAAAGCACTTTAGGATGTTGTTTCAGTTTGGGATCAGTTATGATCTCATGGCAGAGTAGGAAGCAATCTAGTATTTCTCTCAGCACAGCAGAAGCAGAATACATTGTTGCATGTTCTGCTAGCTGCAAAGCTATATGGCTTCGAAAGTTGTTGACCGACCTATTTGATTTGGAGATGAGAGCAACCGTGATTCTATGTGACAACCAGAGCTGCATAAAGATGACAGAGAATCCTGTATTCCATGACAGGTCAAAGCACATAGAGATCCGCTATCATTACATCCGTGACATGGTACAGAGAGAAGCCCTGAAGCTCCAGTACATTAGTACGGATGAACATGTTGTTGACGTGTTGACCAAGCTTCTATCTCATGTAAAGTTTGAGTACTTCTGAGATAAGCTTGGCATAGTCCGAAAGGACCTTCCTCGAAAGGGGGAGTAGATGTGATGATCCTTGCTTCTGACCTAGCTGTCAGACGTAAAGAAATATGTGATGATGTTCCTTGCTTCTGACCTAACTATTAGACGTAAAGCAAGATGTGATGATGTTCCTTGCTTCTGACCTAGCTATCAGACGTAAAGGAAGATGTGATGATGTTCCTTGATTCTGACTGGCTGTCAGACGTAAAGTAAGATGTGATGTGTTCCTTGCTTCTGACCTAGTTGTCAGACGTAAAGCAAGATGTTCCTTGCTTCTGACCTAGTTTCAGACATAAAGCAAGATGAGATGTTCCTTGCTTCTGACCGAGTTGTCAGACATAAAGCAAGATGAGATGTTCCTTGCTTCTGACCGAGTTGTTAGACGTAAAGCAAGATGAGATGTTCCTTTCTTCTGACCGAGTTGTCAGACGTAAAGCAAGATGAGATGTTCCTTGCTTCTGACCCAGTGTTAGACGTAAAGCAAGATGAGATGTTCCTTGCTTTTGACCGAGTTGTCAGACGTAAAGAAAGATGATATGATGAGACTAGCACTAAGCTTCCGGCTGGATAGCTGTGACATAAATCCATTCTAGTATCATGCTTCCAACCTGATGGTTGCGACGTAAAGTAGGACGAGTATCTTGCTTCCAGCTTGAGTGTTGTGAAGAAAAGTAAGACGATGAGATGAGACAAGCACTAAGCTTCCAGCTTGACAACTGTGACGTAAATCTAGTCTTGTATTATGATGAGGCAGCCTTGTGCTGTGATGATGATGATGTATCAGTTCTTATACTTATACATATTGATGCAGATGATGATGGCATTCCTTTGAGAATGATGATGTTGCTGATGAAGAAAACTTCCGATGATTTATAGATACACTAGCCAAGATGATATTGATGATGTTGTCCTCCCATTTGATGATGTCCTCTTTCTCTCGCATGATGCTGTTGAAGAATACCCTTCTTGTTAAGGGGGAGTGTTGAAATATTGTAACTGCAAAGAGTATTCTTATTATTATTGATATATTATTCATAGGATCAATCCCCATTGTGGATTGATCATGTTGGTTATTGTAATAGGACCAAATCCCCTTTTGCGGATTGGTCAAAAGACAATTATAATAGGCAGAATAAGAAGTCGGCCCCAGCAATTAATAAGGAGATCCAGAAATATAATAAAGGTGGGTTTACCCACCCAGTTGGAGAAGTCGACCCTGCCAGTGAAGAGACACTTCACACATGCCAGACTTGTATAAATAAAGGAGGCTAGCACCTCACTTGGATATAACTCACTTGCTCAGTTTGAGAGACAAGTTCTGATCTGTTACCGACAAAGGAGAGAAAGAGTGGCGCATATCTTGGGAGTGGCGCATATGTATATTTATGTATAACACATAAATATACATAGATATTGAAATAGAGCCAATAATATAAGAGAGATATATTGGATATATAACAAGAGACATAGATATACAATATACACAATTTATATTAATGAGCGAAATGTACAAAACTGTAAAAATACATAGTGAAAGACTCGCTAGAATGGTGGCATCTTATTTCTTAGAAGAGATGCGACGACTACTCACATTTGAAAGAATATGATCATTAAAATGAGGCTCCAAAGGAATTTTTAACATAAAGAAAATCCAAAACCCTAATCCCAGAAGATGAAAATTCAACAATTTTGTGGACCCCGTTTTGGGTAGTTTGGTGTATCAACTTCCCAAGGGTGTAACTTTGATATACAATCTACGTTTGGGGCGTACGATAGCTTGTTTGAAAGGTATCAACAAGTAGCTTCATTTTTTGGGCTCAATCAGAGCCTTGAAAGGTCATTGAGGTGTCTGATGGAAATAAATCGTCGTTTGGGCCCTCAAAATGGCCCCAGAAGTTTAAAACAAAAAAACTGCTAAAAATAGTAAGTTGCCAACAAACTGTTTTGAGCCAGTTGGAATAGGTGGGTGGCCACCAATAGCCACCTGGATCATATCTTGATTAACATTAATTTTATCCCCAAAATTAATCTCATTGCCCCATTGTCCTTTATTCTTATTCATTTTCTTATTATTTTTATTTTTGCCTTGATTAAGATCATAATTACTTGTTTATTGAGCCAAAATCTTAGCATGTTAAGAAGGTGAAAATTGATTCAAGTTAATATTGGACAAGGGAAAGGAATCAGGACATGCTTACCTGTAAGAAATGGATGTAGCTATAGAACTTTGGTAATTTTGGAACATACCTATGTGGTACTTCATAGGAAACATTTGGACCCCCATGAGTACTAGGACCTCAATGAATAGTAACATGCCCAAACTAGTTAGATGAATATTTGCTAGACCCTAGATGACCATAATTTGGGCATGATTGACATAAAATATGTGGGAGATCTTCACTTGCATTAGGTGCATTTGGAAGGATTGTGGTTAGGTAGTCAAATTGAGAATACACTAGAACCCATTTTTGGGCTCCAAGAATAGATTCTTCCTAAAAAATAGGTCATTGTACAAAAAATGATATTAGAGATTATAGGAAGAAGGGACTAAAAGAACCACTATAATAAAATTTCATCAGAGTGTGGGATGTCACAAAGGATCTTTCTATGTCACTTATCATGAATGTGATCCATGATGTTAGTGGAAGTGAGCTACTTGAAACTAATAAGGATCACAATCCTAGTCTCTTAATTAATGGGAAATTAAAAGTGATTAAAAATGTTTGAATTTAAAGAAACAAAGTTACATTAATATCCACATTTAAGGTGACTATATATCATGTGCTACTATGCCCATGAGAGTACAATGGAAAAACCTAAGTCCAACACTATCATTTATTCAATACTATTTGAAAAGCACCACAAGTGAAAGGTCCTTTAATATGATTTGAAGGGTCATCTCTAGGTTTTCCTTCAAACTTAGAGATGCTCAATGACAACTTCATAGGTGTTGAGAACCCAAAACCCCCCATTATTATTATTGTTTTTCAATAAATAATAATTGGTCCCTTTTTAATTTTTGGATTGTTTCAATTTTACATTTCTTGATTATTTACCTTTTGATAGATTTTAATACTTGGATTCCAATAAAACCTTATCAAATAATCCCCTTTAAACAAAAATAACTAACTAATAAACCTTGGTCTCGATTCTCGGTGTCCTGGTGGGCCGATTAAATAAGAACAGAGTATTCTTTTGCATTGAAAATTTCAAATCTTGGTGCCTTGATGGGTCGATGTCCCAGTTACACTTGATCAACCTTCAATATTTACTTTATTTCTCACAAAATCTCTCCCGATACCCGCTGTCTCAATCTACTAGTGGACCAATGATTCGGTGCTGCGGTGATACCATATCAAGTTTTTCAGATTTGTTTAAAGTCTTAAATCAAGATCTCGATCCTCGGTGTCCTGATCCCAGTTTCCTGTTGTTCTGATTGGACCAAATTGTATTTTGTATTGTTCCCAAAAGTTTGTAATAAGCTCTTGGTGGAGCGGTAACCCAATTATACCGGATATGGGTTTTCTCCTTGCATATGTTACATGTTATTAGTCCCTGTCATAGGCATAGAGGGACTATAGCGATCGATAATGCATTGACTACATATTAGTTTGTCCTTTGACCCGAAATATTTGCGCAATACCTACTGTTGGAGCTATGGAATTAAAAGCATATATTTTTATATAATAAATAGTAACATATATGTACTGATCTGATTGGATAAGAGATTGGAGGTATTATTGCCAGCTTCGCTATTCCAAATGTACTATATGGCAACATATCCAAAGTTTTTCTCGTAGACAATATTTTTTAATCATATATTTTTCCTCTATATTGCTTGAAGGTCGATTAATGCTAGTATTAGTTCAAATGTTTGTATTAGCATTTTCTGCTAGGCGAATATATCTGTAAGTTTTCATATGTGCTAAACATATTGAAATGTTTTGATATCCAAGATTTGTAGTGATTGAGAATTCCAAAGTTCATAGCGTCTTTGGCGGATGCATGTTTGTTGAAATGTATTGACACTTATTCCAAGATGCATCAGTAGGCCTGACAGCATAAATGTTTACATGACACGACGTCCTCCAACACCCTTGCCAGCTTAAATGTTTGCATAGCATGAGGTCCTTAGACAACCTAACAATCTTAAATGTTTATGTAAATACGCTTCTCGGATTTCTATACAGTTACAATGAATTTTCATCGTCTTGTTTATCCACCACTAGTATGTTTGATGCTCGTAATCGTTGAAGCTACATACATTCTTTACTGGTTCGGTGAGTGCTTCTTCTTTGCTGGTTTCTCGGTCGCGTCTTGTTGTTGTTTGGTTCATGATTCGACCTAGGCTTCTGCATTTCATCATTTTGGAGTAAGTTTTGATGCCATAGTTCCATTTTGTGTTCTTTGTTTGTTGTTCAGTGTTTGGATTTTGCAAGTAACAATGTTTGCTTATTTGTACTCGCATGTTCGTTGTATGTTTCCGGTTCCTTCTATGCTTGGGCTGCAGTTTCGTAATCGTTGGAGATACATATGTTGTTCACTGGCTCGGTGGTTCTTGCTGGTTCATTGGTTTGTGGGTTGTTGGTTCTGTTTGTTTGGCTCGGGTTTGCGGTTTGGGGCCCTACGGGTGTAGTTCGACATGTTTGTGCTTTCTCGCTGCTTTGGTCCTTACTGTTTTATTTTGTTTGATTCATCCTTGCAGGGTTGGGGTGCAATGGTGGTGGTTGGAGATTTTATTTTTTATTTTTTTTGGATTATTATTGTTTTTTAAGGGCTCTTTACGGTGTTCATCCCTTGCACCAATGAGTTGACATGAAGTTGTTTTATTTTCCATGTCTACCGAGGCCGATATCCTTTATTCTGTGAGATTTTGCTGGTTCTCCAGTCCTGCCATGAAAGAAAATAGTTGCATGCAAAGTTGTTGGAGGATTGCATGTGAAGTTACAATATCCGTTGTTTTTTTGTTGGAATAAAGAATATGTATGCAGGCTACATTTATAAACCACGTATGGTCATATGTGAGGAAATGACATTACATGTTCTTTCTCCTCTACATAGACTAGTGTGTGCACGATACAATTTGTGTTGTGCTTGAGATATGATATGTACAACAAAGATTCTGCAAGATTGTGTTTTCATGTCTGGAAGCATGTCTGGGTGGTTTTGATCCAGGTGGACATTGGTGGCCACCCACCTTTTCCAAATGGCTCAAAATGGTTTTCTGGCAATTTTGGCAATTTACTATTTTTAGCAGGTTTTAACTTCCGGGGCCATTTTGAGGGCCCAAATGAAGGTTTTTCAAGATAGAGGTTCTCAATGATAGTCAAAGGCATGATTGAGCCCCCAAAATGAATCTCCTTAACGATACCTTTCCAACGAGCTATCACACGCCTAAAACGGAGACTTCTTCTGTAATCTACTCCTATTCAAGGAATAAGGGTTGCAATATAATCCTAATTAATGAAGTAGTTTTAATTGATATTGTGGAATATGTGAATACTATAGTATGAACAATATACTTCCCTCTTCGAGGGTTTTAACCACAGAAAATTATCAGTGTGTTGATATTTGATATGGTTGTGTGAGTGGTTACTAAAGTTGTTTTTCCTCTGTTGGAATACTCTGTTTTGTCAAACATGGTATAAGAGCTCATTTGAATACTCTCTCCCATTGTAGATTGATATCTTGAAGTCATGTTGCATTATTTCTCATTTCTTCTATATCCATATGTTAGCACCAGAAGTCACCTCTAGATTGCGGCAACGGTAAGCCTGATACCTATCAAAGTTTATGTCACAAATTGGTTAAAAAGGGTCAAATGGGTGCAGTCTCAAGAAAATATCGTTTTAACTTAGAAAACTGGAGTGATATGCATGAGCAGGTGAGGCCTTGGTTTAACTTCAAACAATAAGTTGTAGTAAGGGTGAGTAGGAGGAAGACTTCAACGAAGAATGTAGAGGTTTTCCATAAACATCAGGCTTTCCGGCAGCCTAAGGAAGAAAAACTTAAACCCAAGGTCTTCTTGAATTCAAATTTTAAAGAAACTGAAAGGAATTATAACAACACTATGATCAAACATTCATCATAATACAGTCACAATAATTCATGTGAATCAATCACTCATGAACTCTTTCATTATCAGAGGGAAATAATATGGAGTAAGAAAGATGACTGTCATGTAACAAGAAGTCTCAAATGTGTATACATAACCAGAGAACCAAAGTGTTCATTAAAACTTTACAATACAGGAGCATTGCGCTACCATCCCCCTTACAAAATATTACAACTGCATACATATACTAAGAATTTCTGCAACCACCAGGAGTGTGATTGGGCCCCTGCATTCAAAGTTTCCATTCGGCGCCCTCTTCTGTCAGACTGCACTTGCATTCTCTTGTCAGACACAAGATCAAATCGATATGGCTCTTGCAAGGAACCTGTCCAGAGGGGTACCATGGGTTGACCGCTCCAGAACCTCCATGCCTTCCATTTATGGATTAAGCCGAGGTTTCAACCACCTGTTCAATTTGCATTAATTGATTTTCCCCAGAGAGTGGCCAAGACGAAATTCTCAGGAGATGACCATGTGCGTGCTCTCCAAGGCTCAAAATCTAGCCTCCTTTCCTTTAGCCCCACCTCAATGTAACCCAGGGCCATGACCCTACGATAATCTCATATGATATCCCGACATTTCATGTTTTGGGGGCTTTCATGGTGCTAACGTCCAGGTTTCCTGATATCAGATCTACTTCTCAACCAACGGCTGTGATGCTCCTCCTAGACTCTGAATTAGTCCTCTATATGCATTTGGGGGTCGACTACTTCTCCTAAAACCCTGTTAGAATCTAATGGATGTGCTCATTTAGCCATAGACAATATCACTATTGTCACCAAACCATAGGCCGAAGCCACCACCGAGCACCTTAACCTTGACAGAGAATCATTCCAGAAGCAAACCCCAGGCTAGATAGCCAAACAAAGGGTGGCATACCTTTCTCCAAGGATAGTGCACCAAGCAAGAGCTGATCAGAGAGTCCAAACCATAACCAAGAGATAGTCCAAGCCAAAACCAAAATCTTCTGGCTACAGCAGCTGCAACGACAACTCTCCTCCAAACTTGTGCACAAACTGGCCAACTGTAGTGTGCACAAGTGTTGCTTCTGCAGTTCTAAGAATGCCTGCTAGAATGAAGACTACCTCCTATATTTATACTAAATATGGAAAACTGCCTAGGCTGACTTCTCATTCTGGGTGCCTATTTACTTAGTATATAATATTTCCTTTAGCCAACTTCTTCTCTTGGAGGCTAATAACCTAATACAAATTATCCTCTTGAGCCGACTTGTCTTCTAGGGTTATTAGCCAACTAATTAGGATTTCTTCTTGCTTCCCAGAATATTCTATTCTCGTCAGGTTTACACATGGAGGTAAATACCTCCCACAGCTACCATAATATCAACACTCCCTCCTAGCTAGGGAGGTACTGAAGGTAATGGTCTTGAGCACAATCATACCATTCTCCCAGTAGCATCAACATAGTCATATAGACTATCTCATGACTAGATCATGAGCACCATCATCACTATCAATGTCATCAATTGCATCATCTCTTGAAACCATACTCCATCTGAGTAATCCGACATGATGTTGGATAAGTCACTCACTCCACAGAGTGACACAAGAACCATTATTCTAATCTGGACATATGTCCTGGACCATTTTCTGTCTAGGAAATATCTATCCATTGATCATCCATCTAGTTGATTAAACATTTTCCAACACTACTGATAGTCTTCAAGGCAGTCAGAACAATGTCATTCAATAGAACACAACTGTGTCTATCCATAGTAGTACACAAATAATATCCAGTGGTACACTACCACACCAAGTAGCACACATATACTTGATCAATGACATATAGTCACAATCAGTGGACCACATCCACCAAAGTAGTATACATCTACTATTTGGAGACATACAGTCTCCATAAAAATCATATCATCTGATATCAACCTGCACAGAAAACATTGTTATGATATAAACTGAGTCATCTGGGCCATTCTTCCACTCACATCTGTGAGATTTGGAAGATAATTTTCCCTCAGAAAGTAAAACATCAATGATGAGATATCTAGACTATTCTTCTCAAGCAAGGAAGAATAATTGTCCCAATTTCTGAGCCTAGACCATTCCCTATCCGGGTCATTCCTCCGAAACTAAACAAAGTGCAACCTGGAGAGAATGAATCTGCCCTAGGGAATGCCTGTCATTGATTGATAAACCTAGACTATTAACCTATCTGGGCCATTCTTATAGCACTAAACAAAGTGAAGCTTGGACAGAATGAATCTTCCCTAGGGAATGATTGTTCGGACCATTTCCAAAGGAAATGACTATCCCGCACCAACCTCAAAAACAAACCATTCTTCGAAACTGCTCACAACTGTGAGCATCAAAATAATGATTGTTTGGTGAGGAGGACCAGTCTTCTTTACCACTACTAAGAGTGACCATCAAGAAGAGAGACTGTCCTAGACCATTCCCTATGTTAACCACAAGGGGAATCACTGTCTATGGTACATCAAAAATCCATCAAACCATTTTCATTACGAAAATGACCATTCGATATGGACCATTTTCCGAACTGGAAAATGCTTGTCCGTCATAAATCTCAAACCACTTTCCGAACTGGAAATGGACTGCTCAGTCTGGACCATTTTTCGAACTTGAAAAATGACTGTCCATAAATCAATAACACATCAGTGCTCCCCCACAACCTGGGAGTCATCTCCATGATCTCTAGCTTGATTACACAAACGTTTTCATCTTGGATAGAGGCTTCACCAAAATGTCTACTTATCTACTCATCTGTGGAGATATATATTGGAGAACTACTTTCTCTTTGCTGGACTTCATCACGGAGAGTGGAATTCTTGATCTCAATGTACTTCAGTCTTTCTAGAACACTGGTTTTCTCTGAAGGATTTATATAGCTTTGATCAATGTAGTATATCATTGTTGGATCATCTTTTGTTTCCTGCTAGAGCATAACATCATGGTAGGGCTCAAACTAGAACATATCTATGAGAGTTTTTCATGGATTAGCAATCCATCATCCTAGATTTCTGAGTAACCATTCTGATACAATATCTCTGTTATAGAAATATTTTCACCACGCTTTTGTTGTGTATTGAAGGCTCTGCACCAAGTTGTTTGAATCCATACAAGATCTTCTTCCATATGCATACAAGGGTCTCTTTCTGGTATACCTAAAAACCTTTGAGGTTGATCTACATGTAAACTCCAACCTATGGATATTGCAGATGATATACTGGCTCATGTAGAGGTATGTCTAGTTTACAAGAAATCATCATAGTTTTCTCCCTCCATCTGGGAGAACCTCTAGTTCTAGATCTTGCAATGCTTTCATTCATAAGTCTTCCATACATTGTTCTTCATCACAATTTTTAGTTCCCCTACTTGATTTCTTTTAGTTAGTTCATATCAGGCTGGTAGTCTTGTGATTCTCAATACATTGACTGGTTGTTCTGTCTTTTCTTTCTCTCTTGGCATATTCATGTTCTTCCTCATGTTTCTCTTTAGCTCTTAAGTTCTTGGAGTTTTCTATAGATTCCATGCTCTGAATATTCCAACTTCTTTCTTTCATCATAGGATCATGGATGTGGATGGACAACCAGGGATTACTTTAAGGATTCTCGAAGAAGACTTCTTCTAAAGTCACACTGAACACGTGCTGCTTTTCATGGTTGCTACCATGGATAGATACTTCAACATCTTCAATGGATCATATAATTTAGGATTATCTCCTTCCTAATCCTTGCTTCATGCATGAATGCATGTTCTTATTTTGATAATATAATCGTCTCCCTCCATCTAGGAGAGTCCACGCTTCCGTCTACATCCTTATTGCCTTATGCAAAGTGTCACAAATATTTTTCCAATTTCCTCTTGATTGCTGACTTCTTTATGTCTTTACTTCTTCTAGGTTTCTCCAAGATTGATTTTGATAATAACTTCCACATGAATTGTTACCAGGGGTTGTTGATGTACTTCATCCTTTCATGTGTATTGTCTAACTTTTAGCAATCTTTATCTTATTGGTCTTCCATAAGTATAGTTTCTCTTTGAACATATTATCTTCTAAGAAATAGATATGCAAGATATGTACAGAAAACATGGTATGTACAAGAACTATGAAGAGTGTTGTTTACGTTGTCTTAGAGGAAGAAGTCTGTTTCATCCTACTTAATCTTCTTTGAAGGTTCCTTTTGTTCAGGAACTGATGCTTCGTGTGTCTCCTTCCTTTTATTCAGATTGGGACAATGATTCTTGTAGTGACCATACTTTTGATAGTTGAAGCATTGTATTTCTAACACATCTTTCTCTTGATTTGGCTTCTTCCTTGAATCAAAATTCCTTTTGTTCCTGAAATTCTTGAATCTTGCTGTGAAGGTTTGATCATCGTATTTCTTTTGAGGTTTCTCTTTTTCACTAATCCTTGATTCTTCTTGTGCACAACAAGTCCAAAGTTCTTTGAATATAGGATACTCCTTCCTTGTGTTCATACTTGTGGAAAATGCATCCCATGTCTTGGGAAGACCATTGAGTACTATATTTACCAGTTCCTTCTCTGAGATGATCTCTTCAATATCTTGTAGTTGATCTCTTAACTGAGCGATCCTCATAAAGTATGATGTTATGTTGTCATCATCATTCATCTTCATGTCAAAGAGCTCATTCTTCAGACTCATTACTTGTCCAATGTTTTTGACTAAGAAGAGCTTTGTTAGGGAATCATACATATTCTTAGATGAGTCAATATGGTAGATGTAGGGTATCAAGTGGTATTTTATAGAGTCCACTATGATACTCATGTCATTGATGTCATTGTCTTTGAACTTCTCCATAAGTGCAACGTTCTGCGGTTCCTTTTCTTTTCCTTCTTCAAACTCTGGTTCCAAAATCTTTCCTTTCATGATATCCAACACTTTATTATTGGCAAGGATGAGATCAATCCTTGTCTTCCATGCTCTGAAGTTAGAAGCCCCATCTAACTTGTTTTCTGACTTCATAGAGTAAGTCATGTTTTCCTTGACTTGGTCAACCCTATATTTGACCAAAAACTCAACCTTGACATCTTAGCTTGTTGAGAGTACTAGGAGATGCGCTAGGCTAGGGCACACTAGTCTATCCAGAAATTAGGTCAATCCCTTCACTTAATGTTAAAGGGTAAATCGGTAGATGTGTACATGAACTAATTCCCCTAGATCCACCTGGATCTAGAACAACACAAGACGAAACAATACGCTTTCCCTAGATTACGATCATTGAATTTAATTACCAAAGGAGGAATAGATAACATACCTTATGAATTGCTTCCTTATGTCTTTGTTGATCCCGCTTTGCTCCAATGCTCCTGTGAAATCATATCTGTAATAACACAAATCAACTAACGTGAAAGAAACAATAGTGAAATTCAATGACGACCTAAACATGTGATCAAGGAGTCATGTAATAAAATATCTATCATTTTATGGGAAAGATGTTGGAATATTGATTGTTGTCATTGATGTCAACCCTAGTCATGGGTTTTGGACCGCAAGATTGATAAAGGCATTTGGACATGAAGGCAAATGCACATGCATATACAACACCCATGAATGGATAGTATACATCATGCTATTTCCAGTGGTATGTGGCACATCACATGGATCCTCATGGTTGAGGAGAAATGAATTTTTGAAGATGACAAAGTGAATTGAAAAAGGAAGTAC
>ML783055.1:659073-684648 GCA_009831015.1 Picea engelmannii
GAGACATTTTCATTTTGAATCATCTTGTACTTGAACATTTAAGTGGGGTAAAAGGAGGTTGCCCCCTCGAAGAGGCTTATTATCTGAAATTATCTATTTTTCAAGGCATTGAGTACTTTTTCTGAGGTTTTTCTATGCTATATCGATATTTGGTTCTTAACACGTTGCCTCTGAACTGGATCTCTGCAGAAGTTCAGAATGCTTTGGTTGTCACACGAGATGATGATCGACCAATGAAACTGAATGCTCAACTCAGTGAGAAAAAGTTGTATCCACATATACTAAATTATTATGTTAACTACCCCTATGTACTCTGCCTCGGCTGAAGAAAGAGAAATAGCATATTGATTCTTTCTTGACCAACAGATAGGCTCGGAACCAAGACTGAGTGAGTAACCAGATGTGGGCTTGCGATCAGTGATGTTGCCAGTCCATTCAAAATCAGTGAACCCGATGAGATCTAATGTAGAGTTTGCTGCATAATGAATCCCAAAGGTGATGGTTCCCTATATGTATCGAAGGATACGCTTTTCAACCTTCCAATGTAGCTCATGCGACTCCTGCATGAACCTGAAAACTATGCCAACTACATAGGAGAGGTATGGTCTGGAGTGTGTGAGATACAACAATCTCCCCACTAGTTGTATGTATAGTTTGTTGTCAACCAATGGAGTGTCCCCGCCATCCTCAAGTTTGACTCTTGATATGAAAGGATTCGAGGCAGACTTGCATTTTTTCATGTGAAATCTCTCAAGGAGATCTCGAGCATACTTGGCTTCAGACATTTTGATTCTTGATGCATCCTGATTGATATCAATTCCAAGGAAGAAGTTTAGCAGACCCATGTGTGTCATAAAAAACCTGTCATGTAGAATCCTCTTGACTGTAGCAATTTCTAAGTCGAGCACCCAATGATTAACAAATCATCAACATATAGAACTAAGAGTAGAAGTGAATCATCCATCCTAAGCATGTAGACATTCGGGTCTGATTTAAAACATACAAAGTTCTGTGAGAGTAGGTAGGAGTCCATCTTGGCATTCCATGCCCTCAGAGCCTTCTTGAGGCCATATAGATATTTCTTCAGTCGTCAGACGAAAGAGGAATCCTGCATAAATCTTTGGGGATACTCCATATAGATATCCTCAGAGAGATCATCATGAATTAATGCATTATTCACGTCCATCTGATGGACTTCCCATCCCTTGGCCACCACAATAGAAAGTTCCAAACATATGGAATTCATCTTCTCTATTGGAGTGAAGGTCTCATCATAGTCAATGCCATGCACCTGCTGAAATCCTTTGGCAACAAGCCTGGATTTGTATCTGCTAATCTATCCATTGGTTGTTCTCTTGGTATTGTAGACTCATCTGCATCTGACAAGATTCATTCCATAACGAAGGGGAACCAGATCCCAAGTCTGGTTCTTGAGGAGGAAGTTGTACTCCTCTTGCATGGTGGATTCCCAAAAGGGATTTCCAGTAGCCTCGCCATAATACTATGGATTTGAAGACTGAACCAAGAAAAGGTGCCTAGAGGGAAATGGTTCAATAATAATGAGTGCAATAGGAGGCTTCTAAAAATATGATCGAGTCCTCCTAGTATCGGATGGATCACCAACAAGATCCCCTGCATCCTGAAGAGTAGTCTATTCCCACTTGGGCCTCTTCTCTAGCTCTGCATCTGCATCTAGATGTTATGAATCTGCATCTGACTATATTGACTCTGTATCTGGATCATTTGAGTCCTCTGAATTAGAACTCTCATCTGAAGAAGAGTTGACATGTGCATGCTCATCATCTCGGATAGGTGGAAGAATGAAGGTGTATGCACGCGGTTGTTGAGGTACATGTGAGACACTTTCCTCGAATTAGACACTTCACTCAATGATGAGCCAGTTCGAGGAAAGATCAATAAGTCGGTATCACTTCACATCGTCAGGGTATCCAACCAAGATACACTCTATGCTCTGTGTATCAATTTCCTTCCTTTTTTTAGAGGGAATCCAGGCCCATTAATGTGAACCGAAAATCCGAAAGTGGGCCACTTCCGGGTTGAGGCCGATCAAAGCCTCATAGGGGGTCTTATCCTTCACAGATCTATGGGGAGATCTGTTTTGGATGTATTTTTCACAATTAAGTGCTTTGACCCATAATCTCTATGGGAGTGACTTTGCATGCAACATGCAATATTCCATCTCTTTTAGAGATATGTTTTTCCTCAACAACTTCGTTTTGCTACAGAGTATAGGGAACTGAGTGTTGCAACTGAATCCCTTCCTCATGAAAAAGATTCTGGATCTCATGATTGACATACTCTCCCCCATTAGAAGTTCAGAGGACCTTGATTTTCTTTCATGACTTTGTCTCAACCAAGGCTTTGAAATCTTTGAGGTGTTGAAAGACCTCAGATTTTTGCCTAAGAAAGTAAATCCATGTGAAACATGAGAAATCATCAACAAAAATAAGAAAAAACCTCACTTTGTTGATTTATGGATGCGAAAAAGGACCCATGAGGTCACTATGGATCAGATCTAAAGGAGCAGAAGCTCTCTGAGTCTTTCCTTTGTCGAGTTTCTATTGAGGGTGTTTTCCAAGAACACATCCCTCATAGATTCCTTTGGAGAAATGGATGTCTGGTAGACCATCAACCAATATTTTCTTGCTAATATGTTTCATATATCTAAAATTCAAATTCCTGAACCTTTCGTTCCATATCCTACTACTTTCATCAGCATGGGTAAGCAGTAAAGTATAATCTGGTTCAATAAATTCAGAAAATGTATACAATCTAGATTGATGATTTACCTCACAGGTAGCAACCTTGCAATTGGTTTGCATGTCATATATGTCCACTGCATTTGGTTTGAATATGAATTTATTTATGGTGTTGTAATTCGTCATCTGATACATGGAGAGAAGATTGAAGGAAAGTTTGGGAATGTGCAACACATTCTCGAAGCTTCCGTTGGTAAGTTTAATCCTTCCTTTATCAGTGACCTCGAGTGGAGAGTTGTCCCCCATAAGAATAGGAGGACCTTTGCATGCATCCAATGAAGAATAAAATTCTTTTGTGGAATCCACGTGGTGTGATTCTCCCAAATCTATGATCCAAGCATCGAGAGAGGAGTTGATGGCAATCACATCATGGCTAGAATTTCCTTTCTTGGGATTCTGATCTTCTAGCTTCTTCTTGGCACCCTTGCGGATGCGATATCTGATCTGTATTTATGTAGGAAAACAATGAAATACAGAAATACACATAAACACATAGAAGCAGCGGAAATAAGACTTCATTTCATTAATAACAAATGACTGAAATATGCTTACAGACAGAATGGAAATAACCTAGCTAGGGCACTGATAGCTTATCTCTGAGAAGAGATATGGCAGCTACTGGCCTCTGAACTGTGTTACAATGAGGATAGAAGGCCTATTATTATTGAGAAACAATGTAAAACCCTAAACATCCAAAGACCTAACCCTAGGAGATGAAACACCAAGACTACGGGCCCCGTTTGGGTAAATTGATACATCAACTTTCCGGGGACGTAACTTTGGCATACGATCTCTGTTTGACGCGCTCAATACCTCGTTAGAAAGATCTATTTTAGGACTAAAACTTTTGGGTGAGAAACATCAAAATTTGTTCCATATTGCTCCCCGTTTTCTCAAAAAACATTGTTTAGGGCCTCAAAACGGCTCCGGAAGTTCAGGACCCGAAAAAATGCTAAAAATAGTAAACTGTGTGGAAACTGAAAAACTGAAAGAAGCAATGGTGGGGGTCCAAGTAGAATAGGTGGGTGGCCACCAATATCCACCTAGATCAATATCTAAGGTTGTTTTGCTGAAGTATTTTTTTCATTAGATCTATTTGTTTCTGCATGCATGCAGATTCTGAAAGGAACCCTTTATGGAAGTATGTGCATTTCTACCCTTTTCTTCCATTTCCACCTTTGGATCCGGAGGCATCGGTGAAGGGTTTTAAGTACCCTTCCTTCTTCAGATTTGCATGAGATTTCCTTTTGTCTTTATCTTTAGATTTATGATATTGATGGCTGCCATCTTGCACAATAAGTGCATGCACCTTTGGGCTTTTGATCTTTCCCATGTTGATGAGCTTGGTTTTCTCTTGTGTCAGGGATTCAATAAATTCCTCAAGAGAAGTCATCTTCCAGGTGGATCCAGAGGTGAATTTGATTGAATGGAATTTGGATACAAACACGGATAATTCAAAACCAATTTTGGAGAGAATGGTGAGAACCATTTGTTTCTCCTCCTTAGATTTATCAACCCCGCAAGCTTTGAGTTGCAACAGTAAATCCTTGAATATTGTAAAGAAATCTTGGAGATTTTCGAAGATTTTTGGATCCAATGTGAGAAATTTCACCTCGATAATGTGTTCCCTTATCTCATTATGTTTTACAAGGATCCCTTCCAAGGTGGTCCAGGATTCATTGGGGGTTTTATAGGAAGATATGTGAAAAAAGAGATCGGGAGAGATGAGAATGCATATTGTTTTGAATGCTTCATCCATTCGATTTAGATACTTGTATTTTTCAATGGCTAATGTCAGTTTTGTGTCTATATTCAAGGTTAAAATGTACAATCCACTTGTTCGAAGATGTATTATTATTCTCTCCTTCCATGCAAATTAATTGTAAGGTGTAAAAATGAATTCTTTTGGGAATCCCATCTTTCCGATGTCTTCAATATTTAGTACCTGCAAAAAATAATTTGGAGTAGCTTTTCTTAGTAGTCTGTCATCTTTGATACCATGTAAATGTGTTGAAATTGCACAAAATATATCTATCTAGAAAATACCGCACACATTTGCAGAGAGAAATTGTGAAAGAAGAAGCAAGAGAGAAAGAATGGAAGAATTCTCATTAATCGTAATGAATAATGAATAATTTACACATGATATACTCTGTATAATTCAACCAATGCGCATTGGAGGAAAAAAATGCACCATAGTGGTGGTCTATAGTGATATGGACACACACCAAAAGTTATGGGAGTAAATTTCCACCTAGTCTAGTCTCTCAGGAAGTTACAGGAGTGAACTGCCACCTAGCTGAGTTAACTAGTCTACAAGTCTTCAATTAACTGACTGAAACAAAGTGAACTAAGGAGGAGATCAGGGAATCATGGGTAATGAACCAGTCTGATGATGATACCAAGGCTAATTCGCATTAGCTGGTGATGATCCCAATTTTTCATGGTGACAAAACCAATGCAACATCTAGACTCCACTCAACTAGTCAAACTGAAGAGAATATTCTCCGTAGAGGAATATTCTTCTTAAAATATATGCGACTAGATAATGACTAATAATGACTAATAAACAAGGAAAAACCTTAGGTAAAAGAAATCCTAGGTGTGTGTGTGAAGTAACTCCAACAGTTTTGGGGGTAATCACGTACTTTGAGGAGGAGATCCAATGACAACAACCCCATCCTCCTCCTTTATATTTATAATGTGTTTTTCACTAGTATTTCACTTGGTTGAAAGTTTCTTTATGTAGTAAGATATCTTGAGTTCAAGTCTCTCTTTTTAAGTTATTTTTTGAAAACTTTCATGTATTCATTGTAAAGTACATTTCATTGTCAAGTGCATTTTACTTAAATTATAAAAGTGAATCACTATAAAGTACCTTTAATAAAAATATTTAGTTACTTTTAGCATGCAATTTTAATTTACAAAGTAACTTCATTGTAACAGTGATTCTCAATTATTCTATAAATGTGGATCACTTCATACGTAACTTAGCTGTAAAAGTGAGCTTATAGAAAAAATTCGAGAATGAAGGGAATTTTTTTCTTCCATCACCATGTGGGTCAACTTCTACCTGCCACATGACACCTTGGTCATTATTTGTCATTTTTCAAAAGGGCGTAACTTTCACATACAAAGTCCATTTTCAGTGTCTCATGTTTTTTAAACAACATATGTTTTCGATATATTTTCATCCAAACCATCCATTTCATATTTTGAATCCATATTATCTACATTTTTTAATATGGATTCTCCAAGTGATATTTTTCTTACAAGTACTGACTACTTCTCATGGAAATCCCATATGGAGGATATAATCATAAGTAAATGATTTTATCGGATTACCTTAGGAGAAAAAAAAGACTTGTATGATGATGGAAAGAAATCCAAATGGGATGATAAGAATGACGAAGGAGGTGGGATAATATGAATGTTCATCTCTCCTGACTTACGGTTTCACCTTCAAGGAATTGATGGCCCAAATAAACCTTAGGAAAATATTGAAGTTGTGTTTGGTAAACAAAATGTGATTCAAGCCTACCAGATTGAAAATTAGTTAATGAATTTAAGTCCAAATAATTTTCCTTGTATTGAAGATAACTTATGTAAGTTCAAAACACTTATACTTTTTCTTCTATATTGTAAAACAAATTTGAAGAAAGATCAATGAATATATGTTATTCTTGCTAAGATTGGTGTTGCATATTCTGTCTTTTTATCTACCTTTTATGCCACAAAAGAAGCTCTAGGGAAATCTTATCAAGAACCCACCCTTGAGTATTTTTGTGGTTCTCTTATTAGAGAGAAATATAAGATTTTTCAACTTGGAGTGATCAACATTGTAGGTACATCTAACAAAGCCTTAGTGGCCTAGCAGAAAGATAAATCCAAGAATCTCAAGAAGAAACATCCTCGCCAAAACAGCAAGAAAAACAAGGGTCCCAAACCATCTTAGGCAACGTCTCCTCCTAATGGTGATAAAGGATAAAATTTCAAAAGTAAGAATATTGATAAGCATTGCAACTTTTGTGGGTAAGATGGTCATATGGAGTCTAAATGGTTTAAAATGATGGAATACTTAGAAGAAACAATGAATAAGTACACCATCAATATTGACCCTTCTTCTTCTAACTCTTCTTCTCATGGACATTCTCTTTCTTCTTTTGGTTTCTCCTTCAATGAAACTTCTACTTCGTATTTTGTTGAGTGTCTTATTGATTCACAAGAATCTTATCATATGACGAAGGATGAGGCCATTTTTTCTTCTCTTAATGAATGCAATACCAAAAAAAAATTGTCGGTGATGATAGATCTCTTAGTGTTCTAGGTTTTGAAATGATCATGGTAATGTTCTAGGTTTAGATAATGGTCATTTAAATGATGTATTATGTGTTCCAAGTATTTCTTGCAATCTTCTACCAATGTATCAGATCACTCATTTCGATGAAGGAAAAATTATAGAATTTTCACCTCACCAAGCAGTAATAAGAGATTTAAAATATCTTAACCATTTCTTAGTAGTTGGAATTATGGATGATATTACTAGGTTGTACAAATTTGACAACATTGAGTCATCATATGTCCCATTAGTTTTTGTTTCTCATAGTGATGACTTGAGAAAAATTTGGCATGAGTGGTTTGGTCATGTTAGCTATCGCTCATTGCAACGGCTATGTAATCAGCATATGGTGACTGATCCTCTGTAGTATGCCTAGGGAGGTACCCAATGGGAGTAATAATAGATATAAGCCTATGTACATGCAATAGTGTGAACACAATAAAGGTGAGAAGGATTTCTAGAAGGTTCCACCTACTAGAATATTCCTTCTCTAGAATGTTCTTAAGAGAGAGAATGCTATATAAACAAGTGTAATAAATGAATTGAAGAATAGTGAATAATATTTTTATTTTAACAAGCAAGGATTTCTTGAGGAGTGCGCTCCTTCTATAAGGAATAATATATGGTGTTACCCTACCTCAAGGGCCTTTTCTACATTCTTGTGTTGAATATTTGGTGAATGGTTTAGTTAATTCTTGTTAAGATTAAGGGTTATTCCTAAATTTATATTTGAAGATATATTCATGTACTTAACAATTGGTATCATAGCTCTTTCTTCAGCCAAATAAGGAAGACATTTTTTTTCTATTTGCAGGATTTTTCTAAGGAAAAAATGGGGCAACACACTTCAGACTCAATTTTGAAACCTTTTTAGCATAATTTGCAGGAGGTCATTTTGATGGATTTTATTGTTGGATTGCCATTGACGACAAGGAGACACTATTAGATTTTTGTGGTAGTTGGCACTGTGACAAAGAGTGCACATTTTATTCCAGTCCATACGATGTATTAGGTGCCAGATATAGCCAAATTTTTTGTTAGTGAGATTGTGAGGTTACATGGAGTACCAAGAAGGATCATATTTGATTGCGAATCGATGTTTACAGGATGGTTTTGGACCAGTTTCCAAGAGGCCTTGGGAACACAACTGAATTTTAGTACAACATATCACCTCGAGATAGATGAACAAACAGAGAGAATGAACCAGATTTTGGAGGATATGTTGCGTATATATGTAATGAACCAACATAAACGTTGCGAAGACTTCTTGCCACTGCTAGAGTTTTCATACAACAATATTTACCTGAGTACGATTAAGATGGCATCGTTTGAGTTTCTTTACAGGATACCATGTCAGATGCCATTGAGTTGGGATTGACTTGAGGATAGGGTCCTGGTAGGACCAGAAGTGATCCAAGAAATGGAAGAACAAATGAAATAGATAAGATAGAGAATTAAAGAAGCACAGGATTGGTAGAAGAGTTATGTTGATGTGCATCACATTGATCGCATCTATGAGGTTAGCGACAAAGTTTTCTTGCGGGTAAAACTACATAAGAGTTCAATCAATTTTGGAAAGGGTGCTAAAATCTCTCCTAGGATTTTGGGACCTTTTGAGGTTGTGGGAAAAAGGACTCGTGGCTTATCGACTAGCCTTTCCTTATTCTTTGAGGCATATGCACGATGTATTTCATGTATCTATTTTACGACATTATGTTAGTGATCTGTCACATGTTATTGATATGAATTCTTTGTAGGTGTTGGATGAGGGTTCTCTCATGGTGGAGCCAATCCACATTCTGGACCATCAGATTCAAAAAATACAATGTCGAATAGTCGACCAGGTCAAGGTCTAGTGGGACAACTATAGTCCACACTCGGCTACCTTAGTGGATGCATATAAGATGCATCAATAGTTTCCATTCTTGTTTGATAGATTATATATGTAGATCTAAGTCAGATACATTTGTTTACTTGCATTTATGTATTGTACAAACTTTGGGATGAAGTTTGAAATAAGAGGGGGTGTATGTAACATCCCTCTCCACTGAGCACACTTTTATTGACATATTCTTTGAGGACACTTACATGAAAGTGACCTGGTTACGATATATTATGATTTTGTTTCAATAATGGGTTATATGTGATGATGTTGATTTATTGTGACTTATTGTTAATTTAATGTATATGTATTGAGATATGCTATTGAAGAGTTTTCTGAGTGTGCAGGACACATGAAAGGTTATGGATGTTGATGACATTAATGGACTTTCTTGGACTCCATATTGAGTCAGGGAGTGGATTGCATTTTTTTGAGTATTTCATTTTACGCACATGTGATATATGATTGATTTCAATACCATTTATGTATATGGATTATTGACAGTTCTTTTTTCAGTGGATGCATGCTTGATGATGCTTGCTAATATGACTCACATAAGGAGTAAAGGGGTCATGCACAGAAACCATACATTTAAGGGAGAGGTTTGGAAGCATCCATGCCACAACCTACTAGCACTCCCACCGTGGCCTGAACTATAGGTTAATGATTACCTAGTTCAAGAGGTCCACAATGTTTTGAGGGAGGAATGAGACAGTCACTCATGAATATTTCTAATGGGCGTGAAATAAGGCAGAGTCCTTATTCCTTAGAAATCCTTAGTCTCTCAAGGTCGACTGAATGGAGTGTTGACTCCAAGGAACATACAAAGTTCCAAAACCAGTGTAAGGCAAGTGGAACCCTTGGAGCACGAAGGTGTGTCTGGAAGGGAACATCGCGTAATTAAAACTCGAGTCAATAAATCTAGGTGCTCTAGAAAACATTAAAATGATTAGACCTTGTTGGAATAAAATAATTCATTAAACAATAAATTATTAATTATAATCCCAACAAAAGTATAAGCCTAAGTCTAAGACTAAGTCTAATTCTAAATTCAAATAAATGAATAAATGAATTTATGACATAATTTAAAAGTTATGAGATAAATTCAAACTCTAGGAAAAAGGGGACTACAATTTAAAGGTTGGATAAAATGCACATGTGTGCATGAATTTAATAAAATGAATTTAAAAAACAGAAGAAATAATAATATGAGAGAATAGGTGTATACACATAATAGTATCTAGAGTCAAACTACACTAAGTCTAACTAGAATAAGACTCCTCATCAAACTCCAACTAAGATCTAGTTAGGAGACACTCAATAAATGAGAATTTTTTGGAAAAAAGGGACAACTAAGAGCGAAAATAGGAACACATTGGGGAATGTGAGGGAAATTGGATTTTTAAATAAAACAAAAATGGTAATTACTTATGCAACTTGGGGAGAGTATGACAAGTGTGTGGGTGAATAATCATAATTAATTTAGTCTAAAAAGTTAATTATTTGTTCACGAGGACATGCGTCATTGGCGATTTTTCTATAAAACAAATGTTGTAGAAGGGAAATGGATCTCACTTTTGCTTGGTAATGTTATGCTGCCAAAAAATTTTGGATTGCGTTTTACTTGTGAGAGTTGGGATACCAGGCCTGTGGAAAGAGTGGAAGCTCTTCCTTGTGAGGTAATCCTTGGAGCTATTCTTTGTTGGTTTCTTGTGTGTGGCCCCTTTGTGGCTCTAGGGGATAAGGGGGAAAAAGAATACCCCTAGAATTGGCTAGGAGGTACCGGTGAAGTCTCTTTGATTAACAAGATGGATTAAGAAGAAGCACAAGTGCCGGAGGACATCTTCAAATCTCCATCATCACTAATTTCAGAAATTAGATGAAAATTTTAGAAATTTAATTTAATATATGGTCACTTCACTAATTACATCAAGATCACTAATTTAATTTGGTCGATTATTATGGTCATTTCACTAAATTTCGTGAAGTGACCATAGTCAAATTAGATCAAGATCACTGTGTAAATTAGATGAAAATTTTAGAAATTTAATTTAATATGGTCACTTCACTAATTATTTGCAAATCCTGAGTGGATTCTCGATATAGTCACTACAAATTTTATTGTCAGCTAGAAACTAGAACTTCAATGATCATTGACGAATTATTATACTGGACTGAAAGGTTGACTTAAGATTTATGAACTCGTTGTAAATAAAAATTTAAATGATAGAATTATAATTTTGATTGTAAGCTAGGGGTCTTGGTACCTCTTAGAGCCCCTCTCTAATTTCCTTTGGATTGGTAGAATTAATAACATGAGAAAAAGACTTATTGAGTTATGAGATAGTTTTGAAAGGTTATGAGTCAATGGTTTTTGAAACTACTTAGTGATCAACTATATAAAGACTATAATAAGATATTTTATATTAAGAGTGTTAGAGTGTAACTTTTGGAGTAATGTGATTACAATAAATCTTATTAAAGAATAAAGGGTGATGTTCTTAGGGAAGATTGTTAGAAGAGTTAAAGCAACAAATCTGACTTGAATATTGTCTACTATAGAAGAAGAAAAAATGTTATATATTTTTACACAATAAGAAATTAAATTATAAATATAAGATCACGTTGTAGAGTGGTAATTAAATGAGTTGTAAATTATCTTGAGACCTTAGGATTAAGTTGGTGCTTAATGACAAATTGACTATCTCAATAAGTGTTATATGATAATGATACAATTGTTATAGGATAACTTACATTGGATATAAGATAAGAGTTTATTTGTACAATCCAAGATAGAGATTGAAGTAATAATGTTCGGTATGCGTAGTATGATTTCTTTATATTTCATAAACAAGACTCAACTTTTACAATTTAAAGAATCATTGTTGGCAATTATGGTTAGAGGTATGAATTAAATGTAAATTGTGAGTTTGATTTGAAACCAAAATAGATTATTTTCCAATGAGATCATTATGCATATTGTTATGTAAAATTTAGTACCTTTTGGCTAGAGGACTTAATGTGTGGATTCATCACATTCGTTTTAAGTAGAAATTCTTGTTATGCTTTGTAATAAAGGCTATATTATGTTCTTTCTCAATACACATGAGTATTGCTTAAATGACTATTTAATCTTAGTAGACTATACTTTGTGCTTGAAAAATTTATGATGAGTATTGTTCTTGTTTTAGTCTTGAATTTCGAAATAAGATGGTGGTTAAAGGAATTAGATATCTCCATGTTATTCATAACAGTCGCCAGTCCTGAGACCTTAAATGGTCAAAATAAATTGGATGAATCCTGGACTTGAGCGTTGATTATGTGTCTTGGGGGTCCTAACCTTGCAGGGTAGCTTGGATGGGAGACATCTTTTTTTACCTTTATGTGATATAATTGATCTATTCATAACAATGATATTGTATTCGATTCTTGTTGTATAGCGATGTAGAAGAGAATATCATGTGTAATTATTGATGTATGTTATTTCACATGTCACATGTTCTAACTAATGTTTTTAAAAAACTAATTTCCACTACTACATTCACTTACATTGATGTCATAACAGAGGGGTTGTTACATACACATCCTTGTAGATTATGCATAGTAGAGCCCATTACTAGGCTCGGGCCAAAGGATTCTTTTCTAACCAACCTATAAAGTTTCCATTTCCAGAAGAGGTCAAAAATACATAATCATAGCTTCAAGGATATCCTCATCCGAAGGAAATTCAACATCTAAGGAATTAGGACTCGACAACACACAAATACCAAGGTTCAAGGTCTCATGAAAAATAATATCATACTCAAGAGGAAAAACACAGTCCCTCGGAACAAAAGGGAAAATCAAAGGCTTGCATTCCCCCATTAGATACAACACTTGATCAATTGTCAAGACCTTGTCTCAAGAAGACAAACTTCACTCTAAAGGTCTCATCTAAGGATTAATTGAACACCAAGGATAAGACACCACATAATTCACCCATGGAAAGGAAGAGTCTACTTGAACACTCGGAACATACAAAGGGGAAACCTAAGAGAAATTCGAAATAGGATGGTGATTATTAGATGAAAGATGATTAATTGTGATAATGCTTCCATTGTGATGAAAATGAATCACATAAAAGAGAATAGACACCACACCATTTATAGAATATACATAATCATACCCAAGAAGTATGTTGAATTCTAAAGGGCATGGCACCGCTAATAGATTGACTAGGACAATCTTCCAACCTAACATAATAGGAAAGTGAGGAAGAATCCCCAAACATTCACTAGGTATTTTATCGAAATCCAACAACTCACTGATATCTAACATGATATTGGGATAACCCAAAGTTTGTCATGCCAAGGAGGATAAAATACTTGTGGAGGTTCCTCCATCTATAATACAATGACAAAAACTCGTTGAACTAACTTTAACCATTATATAGAAAGGTCCAGAAGAAGGAAGGTGAGGATCAACAAGATCATTCTAATCAAAGGAAACCATACTAGGACTTGTAGGGAGTGTACTCAAAGAGAGTGGAATTCCCCCTTGTTTAGAAAGGACTGAAATGGAAATTCTAAAGTGATCCAACAGGATCTAAAGAACTCTCACAGAGGTCTATGGGGATCAAGAATGCTCACAGAGGTCCCAAGGATAAAAATTTGATATAAAGGATAAAAATTTTACCATCTCAAAATATCCTGAAAACAACTTCATTGCATAGAGCTCAGCGTTAGCTTTCCAATGGTGAAAATGGTAAGTCAAACAAAACTCATATGCAAAATTTATGAGTAGTCAAAGTTTGGTCAAACCAGACAAAATAGGGGTGTCACATGGCACCACCAGAGGGTGACACATTGCATGGTGATGTGAGAAGTGACACATGGTATAGAAGGTGATGTGGAATATTAGTTGGCATATCCAGTCAGCAATTGGCACATCCGTACTCCAAATGGTCCAATGATGTATTAACACGTGGCACAGGTCATCTAATGAGAGGTTGCCACACGATAACCCCTCATTGGACAGTAATGGTTAGTGTTATATAAAATTTTGGAATCACAGGTGATGTGGAATATTAGTTGGCATATCCAGTCAACAATTGGCACATTCATACTCCAAATGGTCCAATGATGTATTAACATGTGGCACAGGTTATCTAATGAGAGGCTTCCACATGACAACCCCTCATTGGCTAGTAATGGTTAGTGTTATATAAAATTTTAGAGTCAACATGGTTCAAATCCATGACCTCCATAGCTCCAAAGTCTTAACATACCCGCCACAACCAAAATTCCACACAATGGTACTTAACCATACTAGGGAAATTATTTTATTTAAATTTATGTATAGTTTCAAATGGGGGTAGAAAGGGGTCGAGGACTAGCCCCAACCCCTATTCCATACACTATACAATATGACCATACCATAGCATCTGAAGGGGTTTTTCAATAAATGCTAACAGGTTTTATGTACCATATATATGTTATATGGTATATTATGCAACAAATAATGCAACGGCTTTAAAACAAAACCCACATGTATAATATATGTTATAACCATATATTAAAAAAAATAACCACTGAGTATTCTATGGAACATGAATTGAACCCAGACCTCCACTAGAATAGCGGGAGGTTTTAACCAATATGCCACCGGTTCTACATTTAGCGAAGATTCCACCTAATTTAGTAATGAAGTTTCATTTTGTTTTGGGTACATTTTTGGAGGCCTCCCTATTTAATGGGCATGCAACCCAATCTTTCACACACAATTTTATGAAATTTTTTTCCTCATAATGCGTGTCGAAGGTACAAGGCACTTGAGGTAACACCCTAAAGCATGTCGAGGGGTATGATGATAGAATTTCAAGTATTTCATATCAATTTTGCATGATTTTTCTCCAGACATTCAATGGTGTACTATGCTTCTGGATTTGAGCAGTAGATTTTTAGAGTGTCTTCAAAATAAATAAATTTGTAAGCATATATTGTAGTGTAATTTTGGAATTTTGAGATGATGAAGGACATTCATGTTTAAAGGGACTTTGAAGATGCAGTGATGTATGTAAATTACATGTGTATTTGAGTTCTCTTATTTTGTGTTGTATAATCTCATTTACATTTCAACATATTCATCATTTTATGGGTTTATGGACAAGTAATACATTCACATGATATTTTTCAAATATTCAAGCGATCTTCATTTATCGAATCTGGTCGGATGTTTATATGTATTTAAGAATTAATTGGCATATAAGAATTTTCGGGTTGAATTGGTATTAGATTTTTATTGATATTTCGAATCAAGTTGGTATCAGAACTAGTTTGGTATTTTTAGATAATGTGGTATCATAGATGGCTTTGATGTTTATTTTCAAGTAAATTATTGCGATATCTAAACTCAAGCTTGGTGAAGAATCATTTGAAGAGTACATTCCTGGGATTGGTTCGAGGCGTGCATTTCAAAAGAAAGAAATGGCTTCAAAAAAAGACAAGGATTCTTCTAATCCAAATCCTTTCATTACTAAAGAGGAATTATTTTCTACGTTCATGGAAATGGAGTCTATGGTGGAAGAAATGTATGAAGATCGAAAGAAGGCCAAGATAATTGGTGGTAAAACCAAAGGAAAGTGGTATAACTTCAAGAATCAGTCGAAGAAGCCACATAAATTCAAGAAGACAACTACAGTGAAGAAGAAAGAAGAGGAGAATCCTACATGTTCTCATTGCGAGAAGAAAGAACATGAGGAGGAAAAGTGTTGGAAGTTTCATCTAGAATTGAAGTTGAAGTGGGCTCAACCTAGGAAAGGTAAAAATAATACCACAACCATAGTTCATGATCTTGGATCAGATTCTAAGGATGAAACCAATGTTAAAGTTATGGGTATCAATCGTAAATATTATGTTGCAAGTTTCAGTTTGCATACTTCTTCTTCAAATTCTAAAGTGATCTCTGATGGAAGCCAAAGAAAATAACTATTTCCTTTATGAGTTATCTCAAAGCACAATAATATTGATACACTTTTTTATAGTGGGTCACAAGTGAATCTTATTTGAAAGCAAGTTGTTCATAGTTTGGGATTGGAAACTAGGCCACATCCGAGACCATATCCTTTGGGATGGATTTGTGATAATGCTCATGTATAGGTAACTAAGAAATAAAAGTTACATTTCACGATCACATCCAATTTCATTGATGAGGTAGAGTTAGATGTGGTTCTAGTCGAAATTTGTGGTATGGCTTTGGGAAGTCCATACTTGTATGACATGAATGCCATTTTCTATAGGGGACAGAACAAACATCATCTTTTCAAGGATGGGATTGATTTCATTATGAGATCTCATCGGATGAAGATGAATTTGACAGTTGTCACTACATGGCACATGTTAGCTAATGCTAGTATATATGATCTAGATTTAAAGCCTACGGTTGAAAGAAAAATAGGTGATTTGGTTGATGTTGTTTCTGTTAAGAAGGGATGATATGTTGATGGTTCATTCTCTTTTGCATCTATATATTCATTTTTGTTGGTCATTTTATTACTAATCGATGGAATATTGTTATCTATTGCAACAATGAATGGAAAATTTTGTGAATTTAAGGGAATGGTTAACTTGATAAACAATGTTGTTTCAATCTTCATTATGGTTGTGATGAGTCAGGTAGTCATTATCCAAGTAGGAAATTTGGATGATACTGGGCAAGTGAGGCAAAGCAATTCTCACTTGATTTATGAATAATACTCTTATAAGAGGCACATAAAGGTGTATATATAAGAATATTTTAAATACTATGTCATGTTCGTGAAAATGTATACTTTGAATAGAAGTGAATCAAGTACATATGATAACAATACATGAAGAATTATTTTTCAAGGCAGAAGCGACTATGAACAAAGTATTCATTCATGGAATTCTATAGATACATCAAGCAGAAAAGAGAGTCCAAATGGGAAATAAATAGATCAGCATTCAACTTGGTTTCAAATTGGCCAAGATAGATTATCTTCAGTAGAAGGAGATGGGAGTGGATGTTCAATTATAAGATACAGGTATTGTAGAGATTTAGTGAGCAAAACTTTGGTAGTTTGGAAATTTATGATCCAGAACCCGAGCTATATATCATATTAGCTACATTTCCATAGGCCGGAGTCACATCCATATTCCAGAGAAGAAGACATAAGTGCATTGATATAGTACCTAAGATCAAATACCCAATATGAAGAATTAATTCCAAAAGAATCAACAACATGGAAGAGTGAATTATCATCACTAAGTTATTGAATATCAATACTTTTGGAGGTCCAAAAGTTCTTTAGTGTGAAGGTGTGATCCAAGAGGATCTAAGGAAAACTCATAGAGGTATAGGAGGATCTAGAATGCTCACAGAGTTACCAGGGATACATAAAGGCTCAAACTTTGACCGCATCAAATTGTCCCCAAAAGAAACTTCATTGCATAGATCTCATCGCCATCTTTCTAATGGTGCAAATGACAAGTCAAACAAAGCTCGTATGCAAAAGTTATGAGCAGTCGAAGTTTGGTCAAACCAAGAAAAATAAGGGTGCCATGTGGCACCACCAGAGAGTGACACGTGGCATAGAGACGTCAGCAGTGACACATGGTACAATAGGTGACATGGTAGATTTGTTGGCATATCCAGTCGGAAGTTGGAAAGTATTTAATGCAAATGTTCTGATGATGTATTAACATGTGGAAGAGGTGAGCCAATGAGAGGTTGCCATGTGGAAACCTCTCATTGGCCAGTAATGGTTGGTGTTATATAAAATTTTGGAGTCAACAGGGTTCGACCCGATGACCTCCATAGCTACAAATTATTAACATACCTTCCACAACCAACATGCCACATGATGGTACTTAACCATAATATGGCAATTATTTTATTTAAATTTATGTATAGTTTCAAATGGGGGGAGAAAGGGACCAAGGAATAGCCCCATCTCCTGGTCCATACACTATACAATACGAACATACCATAAAATCTGAAGGGGCTTGTCAATAAATGTCGATGGGTTTAAATTACCATATATATAATGTATATGGTATATTATGTAACAAATAATGGAACAATTTAAAAAAAAAACGCAGGTGTATAATATATGTTATAACCATATAACATATGGTTATAATGTTGGACAAACCTACCACACTTAGATGGGGGGTGAATGAGTGTGGGTCTCTTTTTCCCAAAAGCTTCCCTCTTTACAAAAACTCCTTAGTTAACATTCAACATTTATTTATTACCCATTACTGTCATTTATAACCAGTTATATGAGAACATATATCAGCAATATATCATCATCAATTCATCACTACAAGGAACACAAAGAACACAAGATATATGTACAATTTTTCTTTTTATTATGGACAACAATCCGGGGTTTATCAACAACAACTGAATAGAGTACAACTCTACAAGAGCACCAGCTCTATAATGCAAGACTGAGCTTACACCCTCAACACCAACTGAGATGGGGCAACAATCCTCAACAGATATCAATCTATCAATAGGTACACGACTTGGCAGTAGTGCAGCCAGCGTATGCATGCGCCCTGGATCAATACAGCCCACGTATGCATGTGGTCAGTGTATACAACAACCCGCGTATACGTTCTGAGCTGTTAGGGTTTGTCCTTCAAGATCAACTCAGATTCTCTGCAATTAATATATCATTCTCTTCTATCTCTGACTGTCCAATCTAACCACCAACCAATCACAACACATCCAAGATCTCCAACAACTTGGTCATGCTCCACAACAAATCAATATGAATGCTATATCAATCATGTATAAACAACTAATATACCATAGCAATCATATCACCACTGAATAAAAAAGGTATTGCTCACTCCATCAACCAAATCAACCAAACTGAACCACATCATAGAAGCCATACCAAGAATTACCTAAGCATTCAAAACACATCAAACAATAGTATCCATCAATACAATAATGTAACCATACCAGTGTCTCAGTGATAAATTTGAGGCCATAGAATGTAGATCTGGAGCCTGCCTCATCATCCAAGAGCTTGGCACCAGCTCAAACACAAGTCTTCACTATTCTATCCACTATATGCTCCTTGTCCTCATACAGCCCGCGTACATACTCACCCTATGCACAACCAACCCGCGTATACCTCAATGTATATGCACCCTATACACGGACAACCCATGTATGCATCAGAAACTAGGGTTTCTAAAGTTTCGAGAATTTTTCCTTCAAGATCTCCGATATTGTCGAAACTTTGATGCGTCCATGAGATCCTCCTCACACTCTCTTTCTCAAAATAGATCTTCAATCATTCTCAAGAGATCCATACCAAATATGCTCTCACAAGAAGCTCTCCATCAATACTCCACAAGATAATCTCACAAGAAGCTAGACTCCATTGATCCACAAAAAGGATGATCTACAAGAGACCATATCTATCTTATTTATACTTTCATCATCTAGGTCACTTAACCCATTTCTAGGTCACTTAACCTATTTTCCATATTTTAGGGTTAACCACTTTCCATGAATAGAAAGTTCTCCAATACTTTATCATTTAAATATTCCTTCTTGATTTTGTCACTTTTATTAATTATTTAAATAATCCATCTTGATTTCGTCACTTTACTTTATCATTTAAATAATGATTTCTTCTTTTCAAGCACTTTGAATTATTTGACCTTGGGGGCTTCAAGCCTTCATATGGGGTCGTCCAACTTCATAAGGCCATAAATCTCAAACCGTGAGGAGTTATGTGACATTCCACATACCACCGAAAATGGCATGACTAGAACTATCCATCTAGGATAGTTTCACCAACAACTTCATTGATATTCATCTCATTATTCCACATACAAGCATGGGTCCTCCAACCATTCTTCTAGGATAACTCAATCCACAAAGCATCTTCCCGTGAGGGATTTCACCATAAGGGGACCACTTTCGAGTTCATCCAATTGTGCACTTTATCAATAATGATAAGACAATAATGATTCATATTTTCATCAATTCACCACTGCATCATATGCATCAACTATGCATCATGTATCAATGACAACTCATTGATCCATCATATCAATGATCCATCTTTATCAATTGGTTTCCACTTTGACATATATCATTCTCATCAAGGACAATACATATTCATTACAACAATCACCAATCAATCAATCACTTGACATCAATCAATCAAACCATTTGGATCAATGAAAACACAAGCCAACATATAACCATTTATTTAAACTAATAACCAATGAATATTCTATGGAATAGGAATCGAACCCAAAACTCCACTTGAATAGCGGGAGGTTTTAGCCAATATGTCATCGGTTCCACATTTAGCAGATATCCCTCCTAATTTAGTATTGAATTTCATTTTGTTCTGGGTATAGTTTTGTAGGTGATCCACGCGAATATCAATGGCCACCCACCTTTTCCAACTGGCTCAAAACAACTTTCTGGCAATTTTGGCAATTTACTATTTTTAGCAGGTTTTAACTTCCGGGGCCATTTTGAGGGCCTAAATGAAGTTTTTTCAAGATCGAGGTTCTCAATAATAACAAAAGGCATGATTGATCCCCCAAAATGAATCTCCTCGGCGATACCTTTCCAACGAGCTATCATATTCCTAAAACAGAGATCGTATGCCAAAGTTACGACCCCGGGAAGTTGATGTACTAACTTACCCAAACGAGGCCCACATGACTTTTGGTGCTTCATCTCCTAGGGTTAGGTTTTTGGATGTCTAAGACTTATGGAATTCCCATTTATTGTAAAAAGGCCTTCAGAGCCTCATTGTAATCATCTTCTGGCGAATGCGAGTAGCCGTCACATCTCTTCTCAGAGATAAGTTGCCACCATTCTAGCGAGTCTTTCACTCTATATTTTTACAGTCTCTGTACATTTCTTTGATTAATAGAAATCATGTATTACTGTATATCCATGTTTATGGTTGCACCTATGATACATTTCTGTTATATTATTGAATATCTGCAATATCTCTGTACATTTCTTTATTATATCTCCGCTCTCAATTCGTGCCGAAAATAATCTGGATCAGTGGTATCAGAGCAGGTTGTTCTTGATCGTTTTTTCAGTGCATGTCCCCGACGAGGTCTAAGTATAGCAAGTTGGGTCTCGAGATTGTCTCTGTTGAAGACAATTTCTCTCGCACAACCAAGAAACCCTCAATGGCGGAAGAAAAGAAGAACGACGGAGCAGGCGATCCTATCAATCTATTGCTTGAGCAAGCTCTCACGCGACAGAGGGACAAAATGATGGAGAAATTTGCCCACATCCTTCGAAGCCTACTGATAACATCCGACGCACCTTCATCAAGTGGCCACTTTGGAGGAACCTCTCATTTCAAGGTACAAGTTCACTTTGATATTCCTATATTTGAAGGACAGATAGATGCAGAAGCCATAAAAAAATGGTTAACTCTGCTAGAAGGTTATTTATCTGTTCACATTTTTTCCGACAAAGAAAAGATCACCTTCGCACTCCTTAAAGCTCTCCCTCATGTCAAACATTGGTGGGAAACTTAGTGGGAGCAAAGTTCCACAGAGGAGTCTGGAATATATGGGGTCGATCCCACTTGGGATTTTTTTGTGGATGCTGTAAAGGAACAGTATTACCCTGTCGACAACTATGAGGACCAGTACATGAGATGGACCACACTACAGCAAGAGAGGGGCCAAGCTGGGTATCAAAGACTCTGAGCGACATTTGGTTCTGAAATACCGTGGGGCTCTACACAGATACATCCAGACTGAAATGGATTTTCTGGACATCTCATCACTCGGTGCTGCTTATCGATATGCTATTAAAATTGAGAAGAAATTTAAACACCAGAACAAATGGGAGTTCAGGACTGCAAATTCGCAACAACCAAAGTATGACAAAGACAACCCTAACAAACAGTTTCCCGAAAACTAGTCCAAGACACAAGAAAAGAAGGGTCACGGGAAGACAAAGAATGACACTAGAAAATGGTGCGAGTTCCACAAAAGCCCCTGGCACAGCACTGATGAATGTCGCTCAAAATAGTCATTAGTGGCCGTGATCAAAGACAAAGAGCCGAACCCTGATTCAGAATCTGATTCTGAAAATAATGGTAAAGGACAGATCATTGACACAGACCCCACTGCTATTGTCGCTACCGCAACAATTCAACCATAAGAACCAATAGATCCTAAAGAGGGGGAGTGCCTTTTTCATTCACAGATGTGGGTGAAGGGGACGCCGCTGCATTTTATTGTTGATAGCGGAAGCCAAAAGAACCTCATATCAGCAGAGGTCATCAAATAGTTGGGATTGTCAAAAACAACACACCCACAACCATACAACATTGGGTGGCTTCTCCAAGGACGAGATCTCTGTGTCAGCCAACAGTGTCGATTATCATATGGCATCCAACCCTTCAAGGATGAGGTATTATGTGATGTTGCACCACTGGATGTCTGTGATGTGCTCTTGGGCCAACCATATATGTGGAGACGTCATGTTTTTTATGAGTCTCAACCCCGTAGTGTCATTTTTACTTTGGGGGGTCATCTCTACAGAATACCAGAGGTAGTTCCAACTATTGTTCCACCTAAAAAGTGTCGCAAGGTAGTATCCCATACTGCAAAATTCAGCTTCTTCACAATCTGTTCAAAAGAAGAACAAAAGAACACTGCAATGAGTACTACATCCTTGCCCCAAAAACATTCTATTCAAGAGAAGCAGGTCAACAAGGTTCTGGCAAAGCACAAATATTCCTTCTGCAAACCATCCTTTCATGTATCTCAACTTCCACAGACTGAGAAGCACGACGTCTCTAGCAAGAAAAACAGCTCACCAAGATGCAGATTCAACAAACGCTTTCCCTTCTCCCCCGGGAACTCAATGCAATGGAGACCATTGTTCCTAAGGGGGGAGGATTTATACACATGGATATCAGTGGCCACCCACCTTTTCCAACTGGCTCAAAACAAATTTATGGCAATTTTGGCAATTTACTATTTTTAGTAGGTTTTAACTTCCGGGACCATTTTGAGGACCTAAATGAAGGTTTTTCAATATCGAGGTTCTCAAAGATATCTAAAGTCATAATGGATCCCCCAAAATGAATCTCCTTGATGATACCTTTCCAACGAGCTATCATATGCCTAAAACGAAGATTGTATGGAAAAGTTACGACCCTGGGAAGTTGATGTACTAACTTACCCAAACGAGGCCCACATGACTTTTGGCGCTTCATCTCCTAGGGTTAGGTTTTTGGATGTCTAGGAATTTTGGCATTCCTGTTTATTGTAAAAAGGCCTTCAGAGCCTCATTGTAATCATCTTTTTGTGAATGCAAGTAGCCGTCACATCTCTTCTCAGAGATAAGTTGCCACCATTCTAGCAAGTCTTTCACTCTGTATTTTTACAGTCTCTGTACATTTCTTTGATTAATAGAAATCGTGTATTACTATATATTTGTGTTTATGGTTGCACCTCTGATACATTTCTGTTATATTATTGAATATATACAATATCTCTGTACATTTCTTTATTATATCTCCACTCTCAATTCGTGCTGAAAATAATCTGGATCAATGGTATCAGAGCAGGCTGCTCTTGATCATTTTTTCAGTACATGTCCTCGACGAGGTCTGAGTATAGCAAGTTGGATCTCGAGGTTGTCTCTCTTGAAGAAAATCACTCTCACACACCCAAGAAACCCTCAATGGTGGAAGAAAAGAAAAACGACAGAGCAGACGATCCTATCAATCTGTTGCTTGAGCAAGCTCTCACACGATAGAGGGACGAAATGATGGAGAATTTTGCCGACATCCTTCAACGCCTACCGATAGCATCAGACACATCTTCATCAAGCGGCCACTTTGGAGGCACATCACCTTTCAAGGTACAAGTTAACTTTGATATTCATGTATTTGAAGGATAGATAGATGTAGAAGCCCTAGAAAAATGGTTAACTCTACTAGAGGGTTATTTCTCTGTTCACAATTTTTCCGACAAAGAAAAGATAACCTTCGCACTCCTTAAAGCTCTCTCTCATGTCAAACATTGGTGGGAAACTTATTGGGAGCAAAGTTCCATAGAGGATTCTGGAATATATGGGGTCGATCCCACTTAGGATTTTTTTGTGGATGCGGTAAAGGAACAGTATTACCCTATTGGCAACTATGAGGACCAATACATGAGATGGACCACACTATGGAAAGAGAGGGGCGAAGCAGTTCCAAATTTCACTAATACCTTCCATACCTTGTGCACCAAGCTAGGTATCAAAGACTCCAAGCGATATTTGGTTCTTAAATACCATGGGGCTCTACACAGATACATCCAAACTGAAATGGATTTTCTGGACATCTCATCACTCGGTGCTGCTTATCGATATGCTGTTAAATTTGAGCAGAAATTTAGGCACTAGAACAAAGGAGAGTTTGGGTTTGCAAATCCACAACAACCAAAGTATGACAAAGACAACCCTAACAAACAGTTTCCCGAAAACCAGTCCAAGACACAGGAAAAGAAGGGTCATGGGAAGACAAAGAAGGACACCAGAAAATGGTGCGAGTTCCACAAAAGCCCCAGGCACAACACCGATGAATGTCACTCAAAACAGTCATTAGTGGCCAAGATCAAAGAAAAAGAGCCGAACCCTGATTCTGAATCTGATTCTGAAAATAATGGTAAAGGAGAGATCATTGACGCGGGCCCCACTGCTATTGTTGCTACCGCAACAATTCAACAAGAAGAACCAACAGATCTTGAAGAGGGTGAGCACCTTTTTCATTCACAGATGTGGGTGAAGGGGATCTCACTGCATTTCATTGTTGATAGCGGAAGCCAGAAGAGCCTCATCTCAGCAGAGGTCGTCAAACCGTTGGGATTGTCGACAACACCACACTAGCAGCCATACAACATTGGGTGGCTTCACCAAGGATGAGATCTCCATGTCAGCCAACAGTGTCGATTATCATACGGCATCCAACCCTTCAAGGATGAGGTATTATGTGATGTTGCCCCACTGGATGTCTATGATGTGCTCTTGGGCCAACCATATATGTGGAGACTCCATGTTGTTTATGAGTCTCGACCCTGTAGTGTCATTGTTACTTTGGGAGGTCATCTCTAAAGAATACCAGAGGTAGTTCCGACTACTGTTCCACCTAAAAAGTGTCGCAAGGTAGTATCTCATCCTGTAAAATTTAGCTTCTTCACAATCTGTTCAAAAGGAGAACAAAAGGACACTGCAACCAGTACTAAATCCTTGCCCCAAGCACTTTCTATCCAATCGAAGGAGGTCGACAAGGTTGCAGCAAAGTATGAAGATTCCTTTTGCACACCTTCCTCTCATGTATCTTGACTTGTTGAACAACCTCAACCTCTACAGGTTCGTGATAGACTTCCACAAACTGAGAAGCACGACGTCTGCAAGATACCAGATATATAAAATATGCAGAACAAAAATGAAATGCTAGAAATAACAGAGTAACAGTAAAATATCCAGCATAATCTTCACAATACACAGAAATGATATACGAAATAGCACAGAAATAGCACTTGAACAGAAAT